>JANHZU010001761.1:18520-28889 GCA_032468055.1 Acrochordus granulatus
TCTTGTTTTGACTGACTGTATGGAGCTTCTCCATCTTTGGCTGCAAAGAATATAATCAATCTGATTTTGGTATTGACAATCTGGGGATGTCCATGTGTTGAGTTGCCTCTTAGATGGTAGGAAAAAAGTGTTTGCTATGACCAGTGTGTTCTCTTGATAAAACTCTATTAGCTTTTGCCCTGGTTCATGTTGTATTCCAAGGCTAAAGCCTGTTATTCCAGGTATCTTTTGATTTCCTATTTTAGCATTCCAATCTTCTACGATAAAAACTTTTTTTGGTGTTTGTTCTAAAATATATTTTAGGCCTTCATTGAACTTCAGCCTATTCGGCATCAGTGGTTGGGGCACAGACTTGGATTACTGTAATATTGAATGGTTTGCTTTGGTTTGAGATCATTCTATCATTTTTGAGACTGTACCCAGTACTGCTTGTCCAACTCTTTTATTGACCATTTTTTCTAAGGGATTCTTCTCCACAATCGTAGATATAGTGGTCATCTGAATTAAATTTGCCCATTCCTGTCCATTTTAGTTGACTGATTCCCAAGATGTCAATGTTCAATCTTGCCATCTCATTTTTAACCACATCCAGCTTGCCTTGATTCATAGATCTTATACTTCAGGTTTCAATGCAATATTGTTCTTTACAGCATTGCTCTTTCCTTTCACCACCAGACACATTCACAGCTAAGCATCCTTTCAGCTTTTTGAAGCTATTTGTAATTGCCTTCCACTCTTCCCCTATAACATATTAGACACCTTCTGACCTGAGGAGCTCATCTTCTGGTGTCATATCTTTTAGCAATTCCATACTATCCATGGGGTTTTCTTGACAAGGATATTGGAGTGGGTTGCCATTTCCTTCTCCAGTGGATCATGATTTGTTTTATTTATGTATTACATTTATCTGCCACCTCATTCTCTATAAGCAACTCTGGGCAACTCACAGTAAAAACATAATAAAATATAAGATTCATAATACAAAATGGAATAAAATACAGTTACAAAGAACAAGATGGGGTGAATTGGAATAAAGATAGAGTCATCAATCAAATAACCACCTTATCAATGGCAAATGGCAATCTGGCCTCAAACCAGTCCACTGAGCCATGTCTTCAGCTGTTTCCTGAAGGCCCAAAAGGGTGGGGGCTGATTGCACCCCAGGTGGGACATATTCCTGACAGCAGGTGCCATGGCAAAAAAAGCCTGTCTTATGGACCCTGCCATTTGAAATTCCCTGGATGATGGGATCTGAAGCATGCCCTTACTGTTGGTACAGATGGGGTGGGTATATTGGGATACCAATATACCAATATATATGTGGGATGAGATGGGGTGGGTATATTGGGATACCAATATACCAATATATATGTTGGATGAGATGGCCCTTTAGGTAACCTGGACGCATGCCATGAAGGGCTTTATAGATGATAACCAACACCTTGAACTGTACCCAGAAACAAACCAGCAACCAGTGCAGCTTATGTGACAGTTGTGTCATGTGGGTCTTCCTCAAGATCCCAAGTACTGTCAACATAGCTGCACTTTGTACCACTGTAGTTTCCTGATACCCCTCAAGGGGTAGCCCCATGTAGAGTGTATCATGAGATAAGCAGGGCATGAGTGACCGAGTAGAGGACTCCTGATCCAAGTATAGGCATAACTAGGCACACAACGCAAAGCTGTGCAAAGGCTCTCCTAGCCATAACTGCCACCTGCTCATCGAGCAGGAGTTGTAAGTCTAAGAGAACCCCCAAGTTCCACACCAGATTTGTCTTGGTCAGTGCCATTCCATCCAGAACTAAGGATGTTAAACCCTTGGATCCAGAAGTCCCCCATACACATAGCCACTGGGTCTTGCCAGAATTGAGTCAAAATCTGTTATTCCCCATCCAAATTGTCACAGCCTCCAGGCACTGACATGGAGCACAGACTCCAGCACAACTACATTCGGGTCACCAGGGATGGAGATGTAAAGTTGAACGTCATCAGCATATCACCTAGCAACTTCATATAGATGTTAAAGAGGAGGGGAGAAAGCATTGAACACTGGGGCGTGCCTCAAAGTAGTGGCCAAGGATTGGATTTCTCATTTTCTATCAATGCTGATTGGAGCCAGCTCTGGAGAAAGGAGCTGAACCAGTGCAAAACTGTACTGACCAGCCTCAGCTCCTGTAGCTGGCCCAAAAGGATACCATCCTTTTGATATCATTTTGATATCATCCAATGATATCAAAAGCAGCTGAGAGGTCAAACAGAGCAAGGATGGATGCACTACCCCCATCTGCTCTCAACAGAGATCATCTACAAGTATGACCAAAACCATTTCTGTCCCATAACCAGGCCTGAACCAGATGATATGGGTCTAGAGAATCGATTTCATCCAGGATCCTCTGGAGCTGCCTGGCAAACACCTTCTCAACCACTTTCCTCAAGAAGGGGAGGTGGGAGACTGGACAAAAATGATGTTTTTTTTTAAATAGGGGGCACACCAGGGCCTCCTCAAAAAGTCCTGGGATTGTCCCCTCTTGCAGTAGCAAATTTTACACTGCTGATACCCACCTGGAAGTTATCATCCTGGCAGCTTTCACCAACAAGGAGAGACAAGGATCTATTTGACAGGAGGTTGACCTGACAGCATCAAGGACCCTGTCCACTTCCTCAAGTCCAACAGAATCGAACTGTTCCCAGATAACAGGGCAAAACTTCTCCCTGGGTATCTCACTTGGTCCTGCTTCAAGCATAGAATCCAGGCAATATTCAAATTCAAGTAATTTTATCCATCAAGTGTTCCATTAATTCTTGAGCTCAATCCTGTAGATAGGTCTCTGGGCTCTCCTGTCCAAGGAGTGACTGGGTGACCTTAAACAGGGTTGCTAGGCGACACTCTGCAGATGCAATAAGAGCAGAAAAGTAGTGTTTTGTCAGAACTCTCCACTATGAACTCTCCATCTTGGGTGGCCCTGCACATAACTGAGTCATGACAAGGCAGTGATCCATGAAAGAGAAAATTTGCTGAGAATCCAACAATTAGTTGATATCAGCTACTTCAGAATAGCACTAAACCCATGTCTAAGAGAAGCTAATTGCTAGTTCAGGGCTACCCTAGATGAAAAGAAGCCTGTACATCAGGTATTTGAGGTGTGAAGAGTAAAGCAGCAGAGGAGACATCTCTTCCACTTTACTGTGAAGCCCAACCCCCTCCTCCTAGCATTACTACTCAGGTGCAATTTAGGTTTATTCAAGCTTTTGAGCCAGAGATTAACCCAGAGACCCGGTGGGCATAGTGAGACAATGAAATCTGAAAGAACTGGCCAAATCTACTGAAAAACAAAATAGCCCTGGAGGCAGTGTCCAGGGACCAAATAGGCAAAAAATATACCGGTAGCAGTCTAAGTTGGCTAATAGGTGAGGTGCCAGGCTGATTGAAATACCAAGTCATCATCAAGTTTACTACTAACCTTCTGACTTGAGGGGCTCATCTTCTGGCATCAAGTAGTGCATTCATGGTGAAAATTATGAAAAGATAAGAGGGAAAATGCTTCTTTAAAAGCAGTACAGCTATTAATGGCTCAAGGCTCTTTCACATATAGGCTGGAAATCAGTTGAGCCAATGTCATGAGAGTAGAGTAAAAACAAGAGGTTGCCAGGGGATGTTTGTGTTGCACTTAAGTGCAAGCGTCAGGTGCAACAGACCAGACCCAAGCACCAAGATTCAAACTAATAGATTTATTGTTCCTGCCAAAAATGGTCCAACATCTGTGGTTGTGAAATAAAGTTCAATGGACACCAGGGAGAGCTGGGCCTTGTACATTTGTGGATATGCAGAGACTCCAGGCTGCCAATTTGACTCATTCCTCTGGCTCTGCCATCTCTTCTCCTACAGAAGTGAGGAAAGGCTCTCACTACACTCTGGAGCATAACTGACTGATTTCATCTGGCACAATTACCATAATCATTCCTTTTTTTATTTTACTTAACCATATATCCTGATGTGATTTTCATAAATCTGAAATTTTATGAAAATTTTATAAATCTGAAAGCCTACAACTATTAAAAAAGACTTTCCGAAATAAAAATACTGTCTCTTAGGAATGCTTTGACTCCTTTTAAGTTTAACATTGTAAAGGATGGCAGTAAGCATTTTTTTTTCTAATTCAGTGGTTCAAATCCAATTTTGAGTTTATGGATCTCACAGTCAGTTTGTTGGAAGTAGCAGTTTACTTGGTGAAGTATTGGCAAGTAGAATGGGAAAATCTGGAAAATTCATTCTATTCAATTTCTCAGTCCAAAAAATATGCAATCTATGGATCTTTGTACAGACTTCCCAATGCATTCACTTTGCCATATCTCCCTAATATTAATAGATATTTTTATGCACACTTCCTCCTCATAGTGCACTTTGGTGGCACTTTTTACCTAATGCACAGTTTACAAATATTTCTTTTAAGTTAGAAAATAGGTTGTTAAGTTTGGAAAAAAGCAGACTTTTATTGCAAATATATCTGCCTGATTGATTTCAAGCCATTTACTTCTGACCTTGCTAGCATTGTCCTTTGTAGCTGAAACAATTCTGTTCTCAAATCATAACACTTCACTTGAGCTCCATTTGACTTTGGGTGAGCAGATTTCCCATTGGCTATTCATCCCCAAATCAATTGTGGGATGGAAAAAAATGGTGATAGGTCAGGAGAAGACACAGGTCATCTTAGCCTCAATTGATAGAAAGGCAGCATGGGGATTATTGCAAGCTTTCCTAGAATTATTCTGAGGGTGAAAGAGAAGGTGAAAATGCTGTTGATGTAGAAGTGGCCTTTGAACAAAATAAAAACAGAAAGGGGTCTGCCATGTCAACTAGTTAATGTAATGTAATGTAATTTGAATTGATTCAATTGCTGGGCACATCAATAGATTGCATATAAAAGGGAAGATAACTATACCTTAGGACAGTAGCAATCTAAAATAACATGTGAATGGATCTCCATAGAAGACTCTCTCCTCTGGTTGTGGAATTCTGGAAGTTGAAGTCCACATATTTTAAAGTTACCAAGGTTGAGAAACAACGATTTAAGTGAAACCGAATATAATTTAGAGATACTGGAAACAAATTTCCAATTGGAATCTAAATTAAAATGTCTCTCTCTCTTAAAACAACCAAGTTCGGGTTTTGAAGGTCGTCTTCCCAGTTGCTCTGAGGTTTGTTTTGCATATCTCCCCCAGAAGGCTTTTTTCTTTAGTGAGGAATGCCAGAGAAGAATTAATTCAGGTAAAGCTGTCCTTTCCCACTATTCTTTCAGGCTAGTTCCTGCAAGATATTTGAATTGCTAACCCCATCCCATTTCTGGCTCACTTTTGTATCTATTTATTCAGCCCCATTAACAGGTTGGCATTTAACATGCAGATGCATGCATTGTTTTCCAAATTGCCTTGGGCTGTGTTCTGTATGTTTTGATAAACATAACAAATTTTCCCTGATCTCCAAATCCTAAAAGGATTGTGTATTGCTTGTGTATCTTCTCCCCGCTCCTCACTTCCTTGATTTTGTTCCTGAGCTACTGCCAAGAAGCAAATTACAGCTAA
Organism: Acrochordus granulatus; assembly: GCA_032468055.1. Classification (NCBI taxonomy): domain Eukaryota; kingdom Metazoa; phylum Chordata; class Lepidosauria; order Squamata; family Acrochordidae; genus Acrochordus; species Acrochordus granulatus. Next base: position 24,101 of record JANHZU010001761.1, read on the forward strand.
TCAAGCCACCCTTGTTTGCTTATGAGATAATACCTTCTTTAGTTCATGCCATCAAGGTGTGGCATATGTTTACTCAACCCAGGTTTTAAGGAGTGATGGACTTCAGAGGCATCTCAGCTGTATCTTGTTCTGAATCATATCACTGAAGACTGTCAACTCTGATTTTTTTTGGAGCTGGATGTTCAAAGTACAATTGAGCTTCTGTTTGGGGGAATCTTCTATCAGCCTCCTTCAAATTAGTGTCTTGCAAGTCACTATTATCCCCCACCTATGAGGATGGTGGAAGGCCATCATGTGAGGTCCTTCTGGTGTTCCAGTTCCTTTAAACTCTATCTCCAAGTATTGTGATAAGAACTACCCACACTGGAATTTTTGATAAAACAGATTAGCCTGCTATCAATGATAGATTAACTCTGTACTACTGTGAGGGTATCTAGGTGGAGAGATTAGAGCTTGCCATTATCACACTGCATTTCACAATGCTCATCTCCTTATCAACCCCACCTCTCTGCACATATACATATACACACTCACACACAACCATGCTCAACACTTTGATATTTTAAATAACTCTGGGCTATTGCTACATGAGAGTGACAGCTTTATATAGGCAAACTGACATAGCTATTCCCATGAGAAGCTACTTTTTTATTTTTGGGCAATAGAAGAGATGAAAGAATCAAGACACTTTGCTGCTACATGAATTGATGGGGAGTGTGCTGCACCCAATCCACTTTAACTGTTGTTTATGAACCACAAGCCATTTTATCAAGTTTTGAGAGATCAAAATATAGACTGCCTAATGCAGATTTTGCCTAATACAGAAATAAAACTTTGAAATACAGATTTTAAAGTCAGATATTTTGTGGATTTGAACAAAGTGATTCCTTCATTTGCAGAAAACTCTTAAACATTAAGTCCTGCTGGGTTAAAGCAAGGACTCAACTAATTCAGCAATCTGTATTCTATAACTCTTAGAGTCTTGCATCCTCCAGTCAAGGTATTGTTGTGACATTAGGAAGATTTGGAGAAGTTGAAGCTTATTTAAAAAAAATGTACTCATTCAGAAAAATCTTACACAGTTGATTTAGCTACATGATGTAGATGATGGGAAAAGATGTCTAACTGAATATTTTTTCCAGATTGAAAAACAAACAAGCCAGCGCACTGCACTTAGAAACTAGCATGACTCTGAGAAGGCTAAGCTCTTGAATTGTTTAGCCATTAAGTTACAGCTGACAAGGTCAGTGCAGGCTAAGGTATGGGGTTGTCCAATATCAGTAATTCAAAAATCCAGTTGTCACCATAACTCTCATCCTGGAACAATTAAATATGTACTCTTATGGGCTAATTATTTAAGATATTTAAATATAATTAATACTGCAACCTGTTATGAAATCAATAAAGTTCAATGGTCCTTTATATGCCAGTATTTAAGTGTTTTTCTTCTGTTCCAATCTGTGTGTAATAGGAAAATGCAATTTCAGTGACCAGAATTTCTTTGAGATTATCTGCCACTGACCAGTCTCATTCTCCTTACTCCCTCATTTTCATGGAAAGGATAACCCCATTGCTTCCACAGATTCAGCAAATGGTTGGGGAAGATAGAATATTGTGCTTTGTGATATTGACATGCTCTTTGGGTACACCCCAGCAGTGCCCTGTTAGTGAAACAGTGCCTGCTTGAGTATGTTTTTTCCATATAAGCAAGACCCCTGATGGCCCAGGTATAAAGGTGATTGCCTAGCTGCATATGAGTATATGTGCTATATCTGTTGATATAGTGCTGCATATTATACATCAGCATGGGGATTAGTGTTGTCCCCTGATGCATAAAAGACTTCATGTATCTATTTAGCACCTTTCCCCCCCATCCAACTCCTTACTGTTATACTCTGAGAGTATAAAATTGAGATTGCAGGACTATGTGTGGCCTATATATTATCTACCCCCTCATCTATTTTATGAAGATATTATTTATGTGGTCACAAGGCAAGTTGAAACAGTAGCAAAAAAAATTAGTTCTTTCTTAGCATTGCCAAAAATTTGGTCTTTTCTTCTGCCTTTTTTTTGCAATTTACAATGGATGAGAAGATTGAAAAGGCAGGAGTTAAGCTCCAGAAATAGAACCTTGTCAAGGGAAAAAAAACAAACAAAAATCCATTTTGGTTTAAGCATGAAAACTTTACGAATGTAAGATAACAATTTGTAGGGATTAAAAATACACTAATGGGGCTTTTGATGCATAGCTGTGTAGTGATCAACCATCCAAAGACAGACTCACTTGGCTTAGGGCCAAATTAGATGGACAGATGTATGCAGAAATCCTCAGCAGCCTTTCAAATCAAGGCTATTTTGGAAAGAGATAATATGAACATGACAAATGGGGGCTTACTCTACTCCCCATCCTCTCTTCTTGCTTCAAATAAGGCTATGGCTTCCTCCAATTTCACAAAGATCTCCAAAGTAGTCTTAAAAAAATAAAATGGAGGGTCATGGTGTTTTCCAAGTTACCTTGTATGGAAAGGTGATTTCTTGAGGAGAAAAAGATAGAGATGGAGTTCATAGTTATTAAGTTGCTTGGTTGGTTGTGGTTTAGCATGTTTTATAATCCCAGCCAACTCTGGTTCATTTAGAAAGCTAAACACAGGGTACAGCATATTGGGTAAGCATAACCAAAGATAAGTGGAGTTGATAAGAGAGAATCTTATGCCTATCACAACAGCCATTTTGTGGTAGCCATTCTGAAAACACATACATGTTTTTAGAATTTCAGTGTTTTCAGACTTTGAGCTAGAAACTCAAAAGCAAATGAACAAAATGCCTGGATTATATTAATACCTTCCATTTCTCTATGTTTTTCTCAACTCTTCTATAAGAGAAATGGCATTGTTTGTCACCTTTCAACTGTTGGTAAGCACCCAGTTCCAGCTCAAGGATATATGCACTCCATTGACTAATGGCTCCACCTCCCACCAGTGAAATTTAATATTTTTAGAATGATTTGGAAGGAGGGGTGGCATTGGTATCCCTAACTTTTAGTGCCTTAGGTGAGTGCCTACTCAGCTTTAGCATAAATGCCTGCATTCACTAACTAGAACATTCATGAACATACTATTACATTTTATTTTATCACAAGTCTTATGGTCCTTTTTCAAGCTAGGGCAATGCCTAGGGAGGAGGAGGCAGTAATAAGTGGTGCTTTCTTAATTCTCAGCTCCAGCCAAACACCCATTAGTAGAATCTTGTCCTAAGTTGGGAAATGTGAAGGCTTGTTTGTTTGCATTAATCTGTAAAGTCTTAGAACTCTACTTGCAAACAGAGAGGAAGAATGTGTACAAGAAAGAGGTGAGATAGGGGGCATTGCCCTACCACAGAGTGTTGCAAAATCACACTCCAAGTGTGTCTTCCAAGTGCTGCAAGGAGTATCTTCTATAGCTGCATTGCCCTTATGTGCCTTTTACCCTACTGAAAGCTGAGAATCTGCATCTACAGAAGAAAGGGATGAAGTGGTAAAATCCTAAAGTGGAAGAAAGGGAGTAATCATTTTGAGCCCTTTTTTGTTTGAGTAAAAAATTCTTACAAGGATAAGTAGCATAGCAGAGAGCTGTATAGGCTAAAATATTTTTTTCCGTTTGCTCCTGCCTCCCAGATGTTTTAGACTCCCAATAGCCCAAATCCTAAACATCTAGAAAGCATTAGTTTGGGGGAAATTGGGAGAGGGTTGATCAGAAAGGAAAATTATATGTAAAATGGTAGCCCCATTACATAGGTGGCTGTTTTGTTAATCAATCCCTTTCTCCCTGTGAGAGAATTCCATATAGATTACATAGCTGATCCAGAAAAGCCTTCTTACTTTGAAGTCAAGGGAAACAGGAAAAAGGATGGCTTGAAATTTACACATAATAAAATGGACAATGAGAAAGTCAGTTGGTTCTTTGCATGATTTTGACAATAGATCTTTCCCCAGTGGTGAGTTGAAATGCTCTTCACTCATCACTGAGTGGGTCCCCTCCTCAAGCAGTCATTACTGGACCCAGCCATTCTGGACAATTTTCATCCAATCTCCCATCCAATCTTGGTGGTTGAGAAGGTGGTGGTGTTAACTCCAGAGGATCCTGGAGGACACAGATTATCTGGACACTTTTCAGTCAGGTTTCAGGCCCAGATATGGGACAGAAACAGCATCGGTTGCATTAATGGATAACTTCTGGCAGGAGCAGGATGAAGGCAGTGCAGGTACGTGGTAGCTTTTGGGCTGTTTGAGGGAGATGGGGGTAGGTGGCAGAGTTCTTGTTAGTTCTAGCTCATGATCCCTGCTTTGTGGGGTGCTGCAAGGCTTAGTGCTTTCTGCACTCCTTTTTAACATCTGTATGAAACTGCTGGGTGAGATCATTCATCACCATGGTATGAAGTATCAGCAGCATGCTGATAATAGCAAGTTATATATCTGCATCCTGGGTAAAGTGAGTGATGCTGTTGATGTTCTTTCACAATGGTTGGGGGCTGTGGGGGCCTAAATAGGGAACAACAGACTTCATATGAACCCTGATAAGACCAAATGGTTTGGATGTGTTCCTCTGCATCCAGGAATTTATCATCTCTGATCTTGGATGGGATTGCACTATCCCATACAGACCTGGTGTGTAAACTGGGGTTCTTCTGGACTCATGGCTTCTGCACAAAAAGCAGGTGGCAGCCACAGCTAGGAGGGCCTTTGCTCAATTTTGTATTCTATGGGGAAGAATCAACTTGGTTAAAATGAATGTTTTATTTTAGGGAGGGAGGG
>JANHZU010001761.1:64068-79421 GCA_032468055.1 Acrochordus granulatus
CAGCTGATAAAGGGAAGTGCAAAAGCAGGATGGGAAGGCAAGCGTTTCTCAACTTATAATTATATCCACCCATCAGACTAATAATGGCTCTTATCTCCATGGTTTTTTTCCTAACCCCCTTCTCCATCAACAAATTCCTTAAATTAATTATGTGCTATATGAAGATTCCTTCTTTTGTCTGTCCTGAATCTCTTGCTGAACAGATTCATTAGATAACTTAGTTTCTTATATTACAGGCAAAAAAAGAAGAAAAATATTTCCACACATTTTGTAGATCTCTCCATTATATTTATTCTCTTGACTGCCTATTCTGAGATCTGACATCATAATTTTGTGATATGTTACTCTGTCTCCCCTATGGCAACCAATCATGGCAACCAGGACAACTCTGAAGCACAGCGTAATGGAATGAGTTAAGTTTTTGGGATTGTTTCAAAGGAGGCCTTAGTATGAGGAACATTTTGTTTTGATTGTTGAAGGCTTAGAGAGCACCACTGCAATGCACCTTTTTAGGGAATCTAATATGCAGAGTCAACATTGACCGTCTGGACAAGTTAAGGCCAAAATGGGTAGAAGACCTGCCCAGCAGAATGCCAGCATCATTCTCCTCTTTGTTAAAGGTGGCTAAAAATAAATAAGAATAAGAAAGCACGAAACGGGAAATACAAGATGCTAAAATGTGTGAATGCATGTGGTATGTAGACATATAGATGCATTCATACATGTGGTTTAAAACAACTGCTTAAGTAGTTTTAAAAAAAATTAATGATGCTCAAATAAAAGACAACCTGCAGCTCTCCCACTTCAGCTGAAGTTTGATAACACAGCCAACAGGCTTCTTATTAACAATTTCAGATTGCTTGATGGTAACTATATTATATTGCTCCATGCATGAGCTGTTCCTATAAAAAGAAAGCTAGTATGTGAGAAAGGCTCCATGTACCATCTGTACCGAAAACGGCCAGTTTTCTAGGAAAAGCTAGAAAAAAAATATTGCTCAAAAACTGCTCCCTATCAGGATTTTTTAAACTGTGGCTGGATGGACTAATGGTCTGACTCAGGCTCAGCATGAACTCCATATGTATATTTAACTTATTAAAGGTTTTCTTCTGATTTTCACTCCAAATATGTTGTTGCGAGATAAACCAATTCCCTCCCTTTTTGCCAAATTAGATGTTCATCTGCATGGAACTTTCTGCAGCATCTCTGAAAGTGAAGGGGAAAACTCTCATTCCTTTCAAAGAGTGTTTCTCAGTACATATAAAAGCCATAGCTCAAATGTCTATAGCACCTGGGAGCAAAGGCTATGCTTACCTCCCTGTTTTGTTCAGTCTCAAGTAAGTACTTAGGATTAAGAATATACGCACTGCTTTTATGAGATAGGAACAAGCATCACCTTTGTCAGTTGCTGATCAACTGCTTCAAATGAATTTAGAGAGGGATATATATTTAAATAAATGGCCTGCAAACAGGGCATAAAGGATCCAAAGCTACAATTTGTGAACCAAGAATTTCTGCATAGCTACCATAGTTAATAGCTATTGAAGACTGATCTATCAATACATTTGGGCAATAGTGTTTATGTCCTGAACTAAATATATGTGATGGCTGTGAATTGGCTGCCAATCAATTTTGCTACATGATGTAAAGGCAGATCAATTTTACTGGATGCTCAATATATATGCTATAACTAAAGGGAGGGAAGAAGCAAATCCTCCTATTTACTCCATTATAAAATATTACAGACATTTCTTACCTAAAGGAAATTGCATCTTTTGGCAATACTAGGGGAATTAGCTGTAAATCAAGCAGATTCTGTTTGTTCAAGGCAGAGAACATGCTGAGACATGCAATTCCTTTGGGATACTCTTCTGGAAGGGCAATGTCATTTTCATAAAACTTTAGAACTCTGATCCACAGGACTAACTTGGATAATGGTAAGCGATGAGCCATCAACAACTGATCCAAAGGTGAATGGGGAGAGAAAAACACTGCAAATGTTACTAATTTGTCGGTGGGGACAGAGAAAGACTGTGCCTTCTCCTGTGGTAGTATTTGGAGACGTAAGTAGAGATATAAATAGGGGAAGGCTGTGCATAGGGAAAGCTAACTTACAATTTACTAATTTGCTCTTTTGGTCTGATGAACTTCAAATTAGAGAGATTTGGATGGGAGAGACTTGACGGCCATGTAGAAGGTCTAAGTTCAGTACTGAGAATCAGGTGGTGACCCTGGAGTGCCACTGTAAATCAGGGTATACTGGGTTGAATGCATGTATAATCTGATTGGAATCAGGCAATTTGCTAGGAAACATACAAGTTTTAGATAGCTCAAAATAGATCAAAAACTATTTCATTTGGGTGTCTTCCAAGTGTGTGAAGTTCAACAATTCCTGAGAAATGTAAAGACAGGGCCACACATCTGGAAGACAATCAGATAGGAGAACGTTGCATAAGGTGACAGCAAACAGTAACAGTGGATTACTTCAGAACCTGCTATAGCAGTTCTTTTGTAAGATGAAGGATTATGAGGTATGATGCAATTGTCCCAATTGGGTAGGGATCACTGGAAGTGGCTTGCATAGAAAACAGGCTAAAATTTGCTCAGTGGAAAAGGATGTACCATTGCAAGAATTCTGATGGAAGAGAAGGAAGGTCCATTTACTAAATTGTAGGTGACATAAAGCAACTACTGACAAATTTAGATAGGTTTCCAAATGCCATAAGTATCACCTGAACAATGCTATCTTGTAGTTTATTGATATCTAGCTGACTTGCCATTCTCAGATTTTAGGACATATTTATTTGATTTTTTTTAAGTAACTCAAGGCAGGGAACATACCTAATACCCTTTCTCCTCCTATTTTCCCCACAACAACAACCCTGTAGTGGGTTGGGCTGAGAGAGAATGACGAGTCCAAACTCACCCAGAGGGCTTTCATGCCTAAGGTGGGACTAGAACTCAGGGTTTCCTGGTCTCTAGGTCAGCAATTTAACTACGACACCAAACTAGCTTTGGATTGGCTATAAAAAGAGAGCAACTAAGGATTCAGAAGCAGAATGACAAATATTAAACTTGCAACTCTAAATGTTAATGATCTCTGTTCATACAATGAAAGACCAGCAGCACTGAATGGGCTAGTTAGGCAAGATATAAGAAATATGTTCTTCAAGATATATGTTCTTTTGCCAACTCTGAAACCTAGTAAATAAGTATGGGTTTGATAAACTGCTGCCTTTTATGCCTTTTTCCAGACTCCCAAAATAATGGAATAACAGAAGTGACCCAATATTCTGAAAGACAAGCTACATCCAACAGCTATAAATCATTCTAGAGCAGCTTCCCCCTAATCTGGCACCATCTGTATGTGTTAGACCAGCAACGAATTCTAGATGTGTTAGAATTCTCACTCAGCAGAACTAAAATGAAAACCTATCTCTTCCTTGACCATGGAGAGCAGCTGCCATGAATGTAAACAATACTGAATCACCATAACACAGCTTCAGATGTTTAGTACCAAGTACTCACCAATCTAGGGAACTAGTCTTGTGTAGTCGTTAAGGCAACAGGCTAGAGACCACAAGACTATGAGTTCCAGTCCTGCCCAAGCACAAAACCAGGTGAGTAATCTTGGGCCAGCCCCTCTCTCTCTCAGCTCTAGGAAGAAGGCAAGGGCAAACCTTGCCAAGAAAACTGCAGGGATTTGTCCAAGCAGTCATCGGTGTCAACACTGACTCAAAGGCACAAAAACCAAAAACTCTTCATTCTAGTAACAGTTCCTTCCCATTTTATCCTTCCATACTATGAGCGTGGACAAATAAAAGATTCTCCAGCAGAGCACTCTTTAACATGGGTTGTGCTTCAAGAATTCATATCACTCTCTTTACTTAAGGAGTTATTTAATACTTGAAATCAGTGTGAATAGTGCAGAGAGAGAGAGGGAGGGAGAACGAGAAGAGTGTGTTCCCTATTTAACTTTCTTTTCAACAAAGAAACCCATGATGAAATTATATGGGTTTAAAATATACGTATAGAGATTTTTAGTTGCCCCCCCAGCTGTTATCAGAAATTTTCATGTATAATACCCAAAACAAAATGCAAAACAATCCTCCCACCCACCTCATTTCCTGAATAAGGAGTGCCTACTTTCACCTTCACAGCCTCTGAAGTTGTGCAGGAGAAGGCTCTTGTCCTGTAGACGGTATGGCCCCTTGGCTGTTGGGAGATGGTCAGTTTACGTCTCCTGATACTAGCACAGGAAAAGGATGCACTCTCAGCAGCCCATGTGCTCCACCGAGATAAGCACAGACTTTTTTGTCCCAGGAGCCTTATCGGCTTTTCCGGCTACTCTCCAGCACAGACATTGCACCAAAACTGGCAAGCCAAGTTTTTGCTCACACAGACTCAGAAGGGGAGGAGGGAAGAACTGGAAATAGATCTCACCCATCAAAATCATGCATACATGTGCATGGGTATGCATGCACACATGCACACATATTTTGTCTGCATTTGAGTTGCTGCAGAGCAATGTGAAGGAGATGGCCTGGTTCAACTAGTCTTTGATGATTCATTTCACCATGTTTCTCACTGTGTTACTGTAGTCAATGAGTGCCTGGTGTGAACCGTAAAGCTGTGTCATATTTGACCCAAGCAGTCATGTCACTTTGTTACTATTCCCTTATCATTCAGATCATCCAAGGGAGAGAAGAGGAGAATGTGCATTTGGCAAGGTGTTCTGTCTTTGTGTGCATTCACACATATGGTCTGCAATATACCACCTGACAATGCATGTACCTCTTTGGATTAGATAATTTATCCATCTGTGGTGCAAAACACATAGTGGAGACATGTTCCACTACTGTTAAGAGCATAAGGAAGTTCTAATAAAAATATGTATTTATTGATCATTATTCATAACTGCAATTATCTTTTGTTAGAACCCCTTGATTTAGGTCTCTAATTCCTGGAATGATTTATTTTTGTAATGCTCCCAAATGCAATTGCTCAAACAATACACACAGCATTAAATCAAAGGGAAAATATTTGGCCTCACAAAGGCAATTCTGCAGTAACATTAAAAGAAAAAAGAAATCTTGTCTACAATTAAAACATAGACACACCCAGCTGTCCCCAACAGCTACCAGCATATATTTTGAGATACAAATCACATACTAACCTTTGGGATGATTTTTTTAAATGGATGCATTATAGATGAATTTTCTTTTCCTCTCTGCATTTCTCATCAACAGCTCCCTACCCTCTTCCTTTGGGCTATATATGAATCTTCTCCTTTCCTGATCTTTGCTACCTATTAGGCAGTTTTTCAACTACACAGCTTTTCAACTATACTATTTTGTATGTAAGGCTTGACAACCAGCAAGCCTTTTCTGTACCTAGACTTCATTTTTCTGAAACAAACAAAATTTATGCTGCCATGTGTACTAGTTTTCATTTTACTTTATAAGATGATGGGAAAAGTGAACCAAATTTTGCGGGTCATGTTGTCAAATAATCAGGTTTTTGACCTGACTCTGAGATTTTGAAGAGCCATTGCCAATGGTCTTGAAAATACTGAATCAGGTGGCCCCTTTGTCCAAAGAATTTTCTGGTATTTTAAGAGGAAAAATTGCCACCAGATCCCCAATTATCAAGATCCAGTGAAGCTCTACAGTCCAATCAGTGGCCCAAAGTGATGTGAGAATACAGTCAGCATGAAACATGGATTTAAATAAGGAGGTACATTTTCTCATGTAGTGAATATAGTTACCTTTGCAATTGTTAAGATACTTGGTTTTCCTATTTGCTCCTTTCTACCCCTAATAAGTTTATAAATGTTATGATCAATTTAATTTAGTACAAGGGATAGGAAATGCAATTTGCTGTATCAACCAAAAATGAAATCTCTATCACTTTGAGAACAATCTACTTCAATCTTCATATTGCAATTCAATTAGGAATGAGATGACCTCCTTTTCTTTGCCACTACTGGAAACATGTTACTGGACTACAGAGATCATTACACTGATATAGACATGTAATTCTTTAACTGACATGCTCTTTAATGAAAAATATTATGATCAGCCTCATTATAATGTGACAAAGAAACAAGTAAACAATGGACAAAATCTTATAAGGGCTATGATCTTACAAGATTTTGGCCATTTTAACCATTTTTAGCTTTTTTAAAAAAATTGTCCATGACATATGAAATCAGCTACGATGACCATCATTTAAAAAATTGCTGACCCTCAGTGTAATCTTTATCGTAGGTGAAATTAAGAAAATAAAGTTTAGAGGGAAGGGTTTTGGTTTTGCTCAAGTCCATCTCTTTTTTCTCTTAATTTCAATTCAAAGCTGTCTCTAGTACTGGACTTGACTTCAGCACAATTTCCTTCAAATATGTGTGTAGCCTTTACTTCTGCCACAGTAGTCAGTCAGTTTCATTCTTTATTTCACTTCTTTTCTACATTTCAGCTTTTTGCTTACTAAAACGTTTAAAAGAACTAACAGCTACAAACATCAAAGTTCTCCCTATTATCTCTCCTTATGAAGTATGACAATATAAATCTCAAGCTGACAACCTAGAGATATTTTTTTTAAATGGCTAGCGTCATAATCTTCCTGGCAGCTACTCTGGAAGAAAGGTGTCCAAAATTTCTTCTAAATGAACATAAACCCAATTTATCCAGGGCAAGCGTTCTTCTTCATGCCAAGGGAGGGGAGCAGCATTGGGGAACAGGGAAGCAAACAAAGAACTATGGCAGCAAATAAACAACAGTGAAAAGTATTGGAAGAGGGTTTTTCCTCTTGCCACCAATGATAAATGTAAATTTTGTGTTCCCAACTACTTAGTCAAGAGTAAGTGCCTTCCTTAAAAAAACTTCTGGGCAATGATACTGAAAAGAGAGAAAAAAAGAACGCTTGACCAGGCCCATAAATTATAGAGCACCCTACTGCCACCTGGATCTCTTGACGCATGAAAAGTGACAATCTTCCTGGCACACCCAAGATTTGCGTAACTCACTTGGCATAAGTTGAATTTTACCTCTGACATGTAGTGGCCTGGTTCTTTCATTAGTGTTGGCCTTCCAATAGGGTCAAAATCAATATTAAGCCAGGTGGGCTAACCACATGCACTGATGCACTGCAGACCGCCCCCCCACTTGTTAAAGGACAATCTCACTAGTTTGAGGTTCTGAGAGTAGTAGCCATAAATAATAAAATAAAATGAATCATTTTATAAATATAGTTGCCACATTGTTAAGATATTTAGAAAACTATCATCAGCTGCTCCTGCCTTTAGAAGTTAGATGACTGTATAGTACTGAGCCTTTCTTCTACAAATTGCTTAGTATGGTGCAGCACTACATATCTCACCAGTGCTGGCAAAACTGCTATTTGCTAAATGCTACCAACAAATTGCTTAGTATGGTGCAGCACTACATATCTCACCAGTGCTGGCAAAACTGCTATTTGCTAAATGCTACCAATCAACTTTGACAGCTGATCAAATATTTCAGTCCAAGTCTCTTCTGGTCCAGATATTCACTGTTGTACTACATTGCTTTTCTACACAACTGTAGAGCTATTTACTGAATTTTTTCCCAGCCTACTACCATTTAGATATACTGAACTAGATCTCTAAAATTTTCAGCCAGTGTTGGCCATGTAAACTAGGAATTAAGAATTTTAATTCAGTACAAAGTCTACTGTGCATTTTTTGATTTAGATAGTGGTTAGGCTTGAATAAATCAAATACCACAACTTTTCATTTGGAGATGCCAATTACTTTACACCCGAGTTTTGCTAAATACACATAGTGCTTTCCCCTTTCTTAACTCCTCCTTTCCTTAAAAAGAGAGAGAAGAGAAAATTACTTTGCTCCTGCAAAGGTTGATTAGAGGAGTCTGGGCTGCAATGAATACATGTCACAGAGTCAACAGCTCAAATGATGCATTAAGTACAATCTGTCAGAACTGGAGCTGCTACTTCACTTTACAAACAGTAACTGATTTGCACAGGCAAATTCCACTCCTTCACCTGCTCTCTGACCTCAGCTTCCTGAGATGCAACAATCCACTTTAAATCCTTCTCACACTCTGACATATCCAGCTTTGTGCTCTTCAAATAGAACCAGCATTCCCCTAACAACAATTTTCTGAAATGAATCAATCTCTCTTGCTCTTTAAACTTTTGACTTTTAGGAGGAATCCCATTTCCATTTTTTCTCTGGAGGAAACCTGCAGTATCTGTCAGTGAATTGCTTTATGTTATAGAAAATTCTGGGATATGTCAGTTTGTTAAGCCTCCTCCCTAAATCACAAGAAATAGGAATGTGATCTCCAAAGCTGATTATCAGGATTTAATGGCAGATCTTCTGGATGACTTGTGAGACTTCAAAATAATTTGAGTCTCAAGATTTTCAAATAACTTTTTTTTTTCTAGGCCTAGTATTATGCACGGTTGGGAATGGACAGTTCTTTTCAGCCTTATCCACTGGTAAGTTGTAAGAAGGCTTTCCAGATGTGATAACATCACAGGAGGAAAGAGGATCATAAAGGCATAATCCTATCTTCTGTTTTTGATGTTTCCAAAGCTTTATAAAGGTGAACAGGAATGTATTTTACACTAATTTCCAGCTTTACTTTGGCATTATTAACACAAGCATTAAGCAGCCAACAATCAGCAGTTTTGCCATTGACTTTGTGGTATACTGCCTCAATCTGTTTCTGGCAGGAAAGCCAGAGATGTGGGACAGTATCATCACTGAATTCATAACAGATTAACTCAACCTATTTTCAGCAGGCAAATGATGGGTAATGGATATGGACAGTGAGTCTTCAGGAAAAGTCACTTAGTTCGTCTTGATATCAGCAGCTCTGCCCCTTTTGTACATGCATTGTGATGTAGCATGCACAACTAAAGGGATGGATCTTATGGTGCGGTACTGCTTTTATCATTTGGATCAAAACCATGAGAGCTGTGAACACTCAAAAAGATGGAGGGAGGACAACAGGTAGAAATTTACCGCCTGCCTTTCCAGCTTATATATAATGCAAACTTTGGTCTGCCGAAACCATAGCTTGAAAGGGAGGTAAATGTTTTGTTGCAAGAGATCAAATCTGTTGGTACTGTAACATTAGCTGGAGAAAGTCTCTCAGTGATAGCTGGTAGGTGACTGCAACTTTCCTAATTAGATGACCTTCTCAAGGGCCATCATTAAATGTACTTATGCTCTCTCTTGCCTCAGCTGCACTTTTACTTCACCTGACTCAAGGTGGAAGGGGGATTTGTACTCTGGAGAGAGGGATAAACCTCATAGAGGCCTCTCAATTACTTAAACAGAGTTATTAAGTACAACCTAACTAGAAGGGAAAGAGCAAATCACAATGGAGGAATTGCTTTATTTAAAGTAAATGATAAAATGATAAAAAAAGCTTTTCCCTCTTCCTGCCCTAGTTTCTGCTTGCTTGTCTGTTTTTTGATACATTAACTATCGACTATACTCCCACTAGATGCAAGAGATGGAGAATTATATATTGGAACTCCAGGGTCAGCATGCTTTTTCTTATGTCAGGAGTATATGTAAATATTGACCAAGCGTTGACCTGACAGACTTCAAAAGCACTAAGTCTCTTCCATTTTGGAAATCCACAAAAGCTTATCTCTGCACAAATTTCACAAGAAGTATAATATGATGGTACATTTTCTAGTGGTCAAAGATGAACAAGAGCTATTTTTAAAGCATTATTTTTTACTTGTCTTACTGGCTATTCTTCTACATGGTAATACGTTTCTCCCTCATCAACAGTGGGCCTGGAAAAGCTAAGCATATAGAGAGCTTCATAAATAGCCACTAGTATTCAATAACACAGGTGTCTATACAGCCAATTTGGCTCTATGTTCCATGAATTTATAACTTCCCAAACCAACAAGATTACCTCTTACTTAGGCCTGTTTATTCTCATTGCTTAGCAAGCTGTCCAAGGCACTATTGCTGAGGAGTAAGGCAATATTTGGAACATGCTTGGAAATGCTGCCCTTATACTGGGCTGAGCCCTAGCACTGCAAACAGTCCTGGAGACAGTTTAGAGAACCAGCTCCTTGATTAAGAACCTGACAACAACCTCTAGTCATCTTCATCATGGAGTTGTCTGCTTCCCTCTGTACTTTTCATTGTGCCCCCAAATACTTCTGCAAAGTCAGCAGAATTTAAAAAGAAAAAAAAAGGAACAGAGAAAACTGTAGAACAAGTAATCCTGCTTTTAGCCAAGGTACAGTTAAAAATGTCTTAAGTTGTCTGATATATGAATTTGCAGAGAGACCATTTATCAACACAGCTGTTTACCTCCATAGGAGAGTCCCTCAAGCCAAAGAGTTGTGCCATTCCCCTTTGACTGATTAATTAGCCAATCAAAGGACATTTTTCACTGTGAGGCATGATGGGTTATCCCAGCTAATGTTCAGTCTCTAATGGCGACACATTAAAGCTAACTCGGCTCTTTTAGCCTATCGAAGTGACTGAATAAGAAGGCCAGATAATAAATCAAAACCCAATTTCCTCCCCTCTCTTGGTATTGCACTGGGCCCTAACAAACCCCCCAAGGAATCAATGGCTAGAGAAGAGATTCTTCACCAATGAAGGAATTGGCAGGGGTAGGAGTGAAGTTGCAAATTCTATCATTGCTCTATACATTTAACATGCATTATCTATTTATTCAATATACCAAAAAGTGAATATTCTAAGCAGGTCCATTTTAGAATGATTGTGGCCATTTAAAAACATACTTTTGAAACTCTAGAAATGGGGAAAGGTTACATTAAACTAAGGCAAGTACTAGTTTAACTTTTTCCTCATCTGCTTATATTAGCCCTCTCCAACCTAGAGCCATCCAGAAGTGTGAACATATGGAATTCCCAGCAATGGCCCCCCTGACTAGGGAATTCTGGGTGTTGAATTTATACAATGAGAGTGTCCTCAAGTTGAAGAACATTGACTTGCATTATATGGGGAATGCATGTACTCTGTTGTATTCTGTTTTGACAGCAGGCACAGGAATCAACAAGAAATGATCAAGTAGTTAACATTTAAGGACCCATCTCATTCAGTCTTTGTTCCCCCAATGCTGTTTTCTGAAAAGGCTCAAGACTTCCCTTCCCCATCAGACATAAAACAGTTTTTTCTTATTGACTGAAAAATCCACAAGCAACCATAGTGATCCATTTCATAGAGAGATACAGAAAATCAACATCTTTATTATATATGAAAAGTGATTCTCCATTCATTTCTACCCATAGAGTTAATACAGTTGGTAATTCAAAGAGAAGGCCTTCTTGATCAGAACTTCTCAATTATGGGAATGATTTCTCCAGAAAGATTCACTTGGTCCCTAAGCCAATGTCATTTTTGCAGCTCTCAGTCTTTGCTAAGTATTTTTATTTTCCCAGAACATAAAATTTGAACATTTCACTTTCATTTGAACATTTCACTCCTGTACTGTTTAGTCTACACATTTTTGATCTGTAATGTACAAATTGCATTGTTTGCATTATTTCAGATGCTTTGTAAATCATCCTAACATGCTTTTATCCATCGTTTATCTTTTTTTGAAAGATAGCATATAAACCCAGAATTTAATATATAAACAGCTCTCAGGACCAACTCTGACCAAACATGCTGCAACCAAATGTCCTATCTCCCATTCACATCCTGTATTTTCTTACTTCAATAACTTTACTTTTCATAACTACTTTGCTATGGCATATACCATGCTCTTAAGAATGGGGTCAAGAATGGGAAAGATGATCTGTGAATGATTAGTAGAGGGACAAATGGCATTTATACAGCTCAGATTATTTGTCCACTTAGTTCTGCCACTGTCAACACTGACTTATATTAGATTTCTAGCATCTTAGGTAGATAATTTTATCTGCTATTTTTTTAAAGTTGAAAATACCAGGCTTTGAATTTAGAACCTTCTCCTTGCAAAGTCATTATATATGAGGTCTGGACAGAGTTCATCCTGCTAGAATTGTTTTATTCTATAATAGTACCTTAGGAGCCATTACAAATATCAGATGTAAAAGTGCATCAGAACAGGCATAACCTTATAAAAATTAAGGAAAAGAACTCCTCTGAGCAAATTGTTAATTTGAAGATTTTTTTCCAGCATCATTTTAATAGCTAGTTTAGAGACAGGCAATTTTTGTAGCTGTTTCTTTAACAAATTGATCTACTGCAAATGATCAAATTATCTTGAAGTAAATCCTGATTTCCCTTGTTTTCTCCACTCCTGTTTTACTGAGTTCAGTCATGGGCCTTTTAGATGAACAGGTTCTCTTTTCTTGTAAGATTAAATGAGCAATGACTAAAATAGCCAACACTGTTTCAAGTCTTGAACAAGCAGCTCACCCCCTTCATTCAAATCATTTGATCATCAGGAAATGTGTGCATCAGGAAAGGGAAACTTTGAGCAGAAAAATGTGTTCATAATCAGGAAATTGTCTTAAGAGAGTAGCATCACCCAGAAAGATTGTAATCTGCCATGACCAAATAAGGGAAGGGGTCGGAAGGTGGAAGTGTCACTTTTCCAACTTTCAATCTGTTGAAATTACATTTCTGAAAGGAAGGCTCTTACTAATCCAAGACAACTCAGTAATCACTATGTAAATGTGCATAATGGTATTTTCTGTGTCCAAGTTATGACTCCCTAATTTTGCATCATTCTTCTGAATGCATGTTCCCATCCCTTCAAAATAAAACCAAATGTTATGTCTCTTTCAGGAAAACATTCCTTAGTGATAAAGTTTTGATGGGAAATATAGCTAGATGAGAGAAGGAAACATGAGGAGAGTGTGCATGTGTGTGTTATACAGGGAGTTTAATCAGATGGTTATTTTTTGTATCTTACAATAAAGAGATTTAAAAGGAGACAAGCATAAGACATTACTAATAATATATTCTGAAACTAAAAGGTGCAAACCTATACAGGAGTGAAAGAATTATTAAATTAGTTTGATGTAGGCACCTGATGAATCCAGATATCTTCCTGAATACACTAGGAGAGTTTCCACCTTGTCTACTGATGAAAGAAATGAAGCACTGGTTGATCTGTATAAAAGAAGCAACCCTGGGGATAGATGGAAATCTTTCCTAAATGCTCTTTTTCCCCTTGCAGATCTAAGCAGCTTCTCTGATTATTACAAAGCTGAATACAATGAAACAGAGAGGAAGATAATTTAAACATACATGGAGGAAATCAGATCAGGCATGAACTACTGAGAGAGACAGTTCGGTATAGTAGTTAAAATAACTAGGCTAGAAACTGGATATAGTAAATTATAATCCTGCCTTAGGCATGAATCCAATTGGGTGATTTTGAGCCAATTGCTATCTCTCAGCCCAAGGACAAGGCAACAGCAAGCCACGTTTGAAAAATGTTGCCAAGAAAATTGCATAGAATTGTTGCCAGAAATTAAAACTAATTCAAAGCCACAAAAAAATGGAGTGAAGAATTTCAGGATTTTTCCCTTGTTATAGCTGAAGGCTTGCTTCTTTCCTTCTACATCATCCACACTGAATAAATTGGTATCTTAATTAAAAAGGATTAGTAGCTCAGTTCAAAAGTGGGCAAATGCTAGTAGATAGATACTGCCTACTCCGGTGGGAAAGGTAACAGTGTCTGTGTGCCGTTGGTGTCTAGTCATGCCGGCCACATGACCACGGAAGCATCCTCAGACAAACACTGGCTCTTTGGCTTAGAAATGGGGATGAGGACCGCACCCTAGAGTTAGTCATGACTGGCAGGATAACCTTTACCATTTTTATAGGAGACATCCATTCCCTTGCCAAAAGACCAAATTATAAGACTTCTACTGAAAAAAAGAAAAACCTTGACTGGGGAGATCTGTGTAATTATAAGCCAGTTCCAAAGATTTGATTTCTTGGAAAATTGACCAAAAAGAAGAAGGTGGCCTTGCCACTCCACATGCAGCCAAAATATACAATAAGCTTGCTTTGTCTTAGTAGTTGACCTGTGCTAAAAAATGGATAAGAGAAACGCAGTACTGCTAGTTCTCCTGAATCTCAGTCACTTTTGATATAATTGATCATGATACCCTTCCAACTGATCTATGAAACTAGATATTCAGGCAGTCTTTTGCAATGGTTCCAGAAGGTAATGCTTGAGGATTACTGTTTTGCCCCAGGACGTTTATGGTATCTCAATGGGCTCAGTTTTGCCTTATACAGCATTTTACATGAGATTGTTGGGGAAATCATTTTATTAATTAATTAATTAGACTTTAAAGCAAGAAAAAGAAAGAAAGAAAGCTCTATTTAAGCCTGACACAAAACTACAAGAAGCCAAACTACAGCCTTTATTTTCACCTGTCTCTTTAAATTACCCTAATTAGACTGTTGTGGAATATTCTTCTACCTTTCAGAGAAGTAGGATTTTCCATATGATGAAAAAAGTCATGAAATAACATTTTCTGCTAATAAAGTGTTCTGAAGTTGACTTACTGATTGGGAATTCTCCCTCTTTCTATTCTGCACCAATGGCTGCTGAAAACTGACTTTCTGGGTTCCAAGGTGGCTCAGTCATCTTTCATCTTGTGGTCCTGGACAATCTTGAAATATATTCCAGGCATGGCCACAAGAGACAAGAGAAGGGTCCCTGAAAAATACACTAAATGGGACCTTTAAAATATTACTCTTATTCATCAGGCGGTAGTTTATGTATACTTGACATGATCACAGCTCTTCTGTGCAAAGGCTATTGCTATGTGTAACACTGTGAAACACAAACAGATGCTGTTCCAATGAATTAAATGTCATTTATCATGTAACCTTTTCAATATTTTTCCTCCATAAATATCAAGCTACATATTTCCCCTTCAGGACCTGGATATTTCATTTTTGGTTCTTCCATGAAGAACTCTTATCTGTTAAATTTCAATCTGTTACTTTTGACCTTTTCTCTTTCACAAGGTTCATTTCTCAATACTCTACTTTTAAATATTTTCATTAAGTTCTCATATGAAAACAGAGGAAATGCTTATCAAATAACCCAAAATTGGATGGAATTGCCAATATCCTAGAACCAAAATAAAAATTAACATCCCTGTAGAATAGTTCTTTGTGGAAGCACCCCCAATATCTCTCCTGCTTGATAAAAATCACTGATGAAAATTCTCTAAGTTAGCTATATATTTATCTAAGTGTTAGACTATTGCTTTACTTTATTATAGTCAAGATACATTATGTTTACTGCATTCTACGATCTTTTAAGAAAATTAACAGATAAAAATGAGAAATAAATCTAGCAAGATTTGTTCTTGACAAATCCAAG
>JANHZU010001761.1:125588-138785 GCA_032468055.1 Acrochordus granulatus
TCAAAGTGCTTCAAGAATCAGAAGTACTTAAAAGTTGTTATTGTTAACATTAATCAGGTATTGATTTGACTGACTTACTCCTGGTGAGAACACATGAGGTACATAACCTCTGTACAACACTTATTTTCTTATTTTACATTGATAATCTGGGGAAACATCCAATCTTTTCTCTTTTTAAGAGCACATCTACAGGAGGAATGCTTTTTGCTTAAGCACTAGGCATAGAGGAGATGAAAGCAGAAATGTCTCTTTCTCCAAAGAGAAGAAAGAATTGAAAGATCCATCACTGAAATTTAACACTGATGTTTCTTCAGGGGAAGCCATGAGAATTCGGATTTTTTTTCTTGAGATTTAAATTTCATACTTTGGAAACATTTTTAGAATGAGAGGGGTTCCGTGATGGAATATAATCTGGATTCCCAGGAGGGAGGGGTTGCATTCCAGAGGACCAAGAGACAGAGAAGTTTAGATCGATTGGGAGAAAGTTAAGACGGCTCCTCCCTCGAGATTCTCAGAGTATATCTTTAACGATGCTTTAGTTTGTCAAGATTTCTGTCTGTGGGTAAGAAACAATAAGTTTCTTAGAAGAAACTCTACACGTGTTTCTTGGGTTTTGGGCCTGACAGGTTCTGAATAATTCTAAAGGAAAATCATGTAAAAAAAGTTGAGTAAATTGGTAATGGAGCTCCATGATATAATCTATCCTCATTTCCTATATAACATTCACTGACATTTACTTTCCTCTTAGCATTTTCTCTCAGAAGTATACATGCATATATTTTGAAAAGAAGAGTACTCTGTTTCATCACAATGAATACTATTTGCCAAATAGGCATTATTTGGGGGAACCACCATAAGAAAGGAAACATAACTGCAACAACTCAGAAATGTTGTTATTCTTGACTGCTATATTTCTGCTGACTCCAACCTAAGTTTCTGCGATCCTATATTGGAGTACAGCTCCAACCAGCTTGAGCAAGATTGGGCTCCTGTTCTTTTTTTTCTTTTCAAATGCAATGGAAGAAGTAGGAGGGAAAGAATCTCACCCACAGATTGATGGATTTGAATTGGCGCTAATATTCTAGAGATGAAACATGCATCTATAGAGAAATAATCTATCTGTCTGCCTGTCTGTCTATCTATTTCTGACTGACACATACTAAAGAATGAGTGCCATAACCTTGGCTATTGCTATGTGAACAGGGAGAAAACTTGCCTTCGCATTAGTCTTCTCATCCTGTTCTCATGCTTAGACAAATTGGGCCAAAGGCATTGAAAACTCAGGAGTATTGTTCAGGAACAGCTACAATTCAGCTGAGTTCCACTTGAGCCCAAATGGATCTGTAAGCAATTTCTTCACCAAAAACATAGCACCATGATAGTTTATCAGTCATGGTTTTCCCCATAGAATTATTCAACCAACAAGGAAAATTATGTTTAGCTTAATTATGTGTTATTGTGTATTCTTCCATTCATAGAACTATTTCCATGTTTTCTTAAGAAGAGAGAAATAAATCAATGTATATTTAGAATTAAAATGTTACAATGAATGTTTCAAATTTGCTGAATGTCTCTATTTTCAAAGGAATTCTATGAATACTAGAAAGCAGATATTATGGAGAGTTTCAGTACATATTATTTAATTTGTGAGGAATGTATTTCTTAACTGCCTGATATTTTTAATGTTTTAGATATTGTTCCTTATGGTTGTTGCATTGTGAAATTTAATTTTAGCAATATCTAAAGTAATAGGGAGGAAGGAAGGAGCAAGATTTTCAGATTATAAATTTATGTTGTTAATAAAAATAGTCACTTCTGAACATTCATAAAGAAGTCTGGAACTTTTATCATTTTCATATGAATGTTAATTATCACTGAATGTAACAGTGTAACATAAATATGCTCTAAAACTTTGGTGACAATGTATTCTGGTTGCCCCTAGTGATAAAACAATTGCCATGACCACTTAATGCCAGTGTAGGAAAGGGGTGAAACCCAACATTTGCTGGGTCATGAAATGGGAACAAAGAATATCATAAAAGGCAAGAACTGTGTTTTCTTTTCACACTGTAGGAGAGCCGTGTTAGTTATGATGGGAAAAAATTAGGAGGCTGGTCGCACCATTTTGACTAACATTTGTTTTTAAAAGGCATTAAACTTTCTTGAGCAACACCTCACTTCATCTGATTGTTGTACGTTAGACAATTGATAAAACAACAATGTAATAGCACTGCTGAAATTTGGCGGTGTGTGTAAAGGGAAGCTACAAAAAACTTTGGAGGGATTGCAGCCCATCATAGAATCCTTCTATACTTATTTATAAATAGTAAATTAATGGCTTTATGGAGGGTTTGAAAAGGGATTGAAAAGGAATTCCCAAAGGCACCACTGGGGTTCAAAAGGAACTTTAAGATCTGCATTATCCTTTAATTCCTATTTTTGTCCTGTTAATGTAATTTCTATTGAATGTCTCACTTGCTCTTTGTCATAATATATGAGACTGTTACATTTTTTCTTCCCTCAGTCAAGATCTTGTATAGTGATCATTTGAATATCATGCTAATCTATCCAACAGATACTATACAATCTCTCTGGTTTGCTTCTCAGCAATTAGGAAATGCATTTCTGCTTATTCAAAAGGAATACTTTTAAAAAGGAATTTAGTACAGGGAAAAAAAATTAGAAATGGATCTACATATTCACTGTAAGTTCTGTACAGATTGTAAACCAATCAGCCAATTTATGACCAGAAGCTTGGAGTTGGCTTTGCGATCCCGCTCATTGCCTCCAAGTTTCAGAATCTCTATTTGATCATGCAACCAGCTACAGTTTTGTTGTTTTTAAGATTTCCCTTACATATCTTTAGTTCAAAAATAAAGAAAAGGGGTTCAAAGTTAGCTTTCTATGTCTTTTTATTAATCAAGTATTACAAGTAGTTATCCCTTTATACTGCAGGTTGGTAGAAGTGGGCAAAGAAAGTTCTACAATTAGAAATGATTTGGAAGTCTGATAAACAGGAATTAGAACATTCTGGAATTAGATTAAGGTTCATCAGAGCCAATGCATGTGGTACCTTAAAGAAGTAGCTCTTCTTTTTAATTGAGAATTTTACAATGGTTATTGGTTGATAAAAATTAATCAAATTAATTAAAATACTATTTCAGAAAATTATCCTTCCTTCCTTCCTTCCTTCCTTCCTTCCTTCCTTCCTTCCTTCCTTCCTTCCTTCCTTCCTTCCTTCCTTCCTTCTATCCATGTAAAACTAACTTCTAAAATCTCTTAATATTTTCAGATCAGCAATTCAGCAGGATCCTTGCTTGTGACTTATAGTGTCTTCTACACATATCCAACCATTGTTGTGTCAATGTATCAGTATGGAGAACAGGGTTGATACCACAATATCTAGAAGAGGCTATATATTTCTTAGCAAAGAAATAGCCCATGTTTGATCATTCTGGCTTAATATGAAAATAAAAGCCTGCAGTCTTCTACCTTGGGGCAAGCCCTGTTGAATTCAATGGTCATATTTGAGCATACATGCATAGGGATCAAGTAGCATATTAGATTCAGTTTAATAAAGAGAATACGCTCTATACTCTTCAGTGAAATATGTCAACCATAATTATTCATGTAAAAAGTGTAAAAAATAGCAGCTTTCAAAATATTTTGCATCTTTATTTTTTAAAAAAAAAAGTAAAATAAAGTTATTAGTCTCATTGTGCTAAGAAATAGCACCCATTGTTTGATGTTTGTTATTTTATTCCATCCTAAAAACTTAATTTCAACAATTTTGGCTCAGATTAAGTGCATCTTTCTTCCTCAGACTATTTTCAGTGACTTTAACCTCTTGAAATCTGTGTAATGACATTCTGGGATTGGAGTAATGAGAAGAATGCATACTGGAATCTGTCTAGACTACTTCAAAAACAGTCAAACTGATTATTGTTACAGTTCATTAATAAGCACCAATGTTATACAGTCAAGAGTTTTTAAAAATCAAAAAATTTGGATCTAAATAAGTTAACATGGAAATGACTGAGATGGAGTTTTAGAATTTGCCTACTTTTATAAATTGAGTTGGCCTTATCTTCTATTTCTGTCTCAAATTAAATAGAGTATGGGAATGATTAAACTGGAACTAAGTGTAAGTGTATAGTATATGCATGCAATGAAATATAAAATAGAAAAATTAATAGGCTATGACTCACAGTAACAGCTACCTATTTGTAACTAAATATTTATAACTAAAGAGATTTTTGCATGATTAATTTGCTACATAAATATAACATCAGTAAAAAACAGTATACTATTGTATGATTATGCTATGATATATTATTTTCATATGTAAACTGCACTGTCATCTATGAAATCTTTTACATCCAGCATTGATTGTTGGTGAAGCCTCACTCTAATGTCTAATCTTTGAAAAGTCTATTAGGAGCAGGGCCATCCCTTGGTGACCCAGTGTTGGGAAATTTTCTCCCATAAGAAATAGGGTTGGCCTCCTTTTTGCTTATTTTCAAAAAATGGCAAAATAATCTGCATTTGGAAGTAAATTCTATTATTATACATCTAATTACCTTGATTATTTATTTTGTTTAATCTATTTATATTGTACCATTTTATGTATTTTTCAGAAGCCTGTGTATGGCTTTTGAACAAAAATGCAGTATAAATGCATTTTAAAATAAATTATTCAAGACAATAAATAATGGTACTTTGGTGAAGCTTCTCACCAATTTGGAGTTTCACACTGTGTTATATAGAACATATGTACATTCCTCACAAAGGATTGTGTATGGAGTCTCCTTCTACAAAACGGACATATATGGAATAATTTTTCACTGTATTGAAGTTTCATTATCACTTCAGAGAGTTAAGAAAGGAAGAATGTTTATCTACTGGCACACAAAGTGCTTAAGATCCAACTGAGCTCCTCTACAATATATATAGATATATATGTATACAATACATATATTGTATGATAGCAGTGCTATCATACTAATTTTTAGGTGGAATAATCCTCATTAAGTAATAGGACTTACTTCTAAATAACTGAAATAGTCTTTGATAGCAAATTATTCAGCATTTCAGTTATCTCCATGCCCTCAAAGTGTACAGGGATAAATTTAGGAAACAATGATGAATACTTTCTTTCTTTGGAATATTTGTAGCTTTTGATCTTACTGCTTCAAGTACTGTATATTCAAATTCTTATTGGCAAATTCCATCATAGTCTCTTCTACATTAACACCTTTGATACATGCAGATAATAGGTAATGTGTGCTATGATTTGGGTAAGCGCGTGGGGGAGGATTTGTGTTTCTGTGTAGAACCAAAGTGTTGACTGAAGTTAATGTTTTTTTTAATGAACTTGCACAGAAGTAAATTAGTGGTGAATTGTACCCTCAAGTGTATATAATGCACTATCTCTTCCTACTTCCCAAAGTAGGTTTCAGGTCTGAGAAGGCATTTGGCACTTCATTGGTTTCTATACCAAAGCCCCTCTCCAGCTTACTTGAAGATGGCAGCAGGGAAAGCAGGGCACATGCCTAAGAATGATACCAAACTGGCCTCTCCTTCTTTCTACACTTAAACTGATATGAATTGATAGAAAATAGTAAAATCTTATTACCAAATTCTTCACTTTTATTACATAAGCTCCTACAGCAGCGCAACTGTGATAATGGAAAGAGAGACATGCAATTGATGGCCACTTCAGTGCATGTTCTGAAACAGAAAATTTTTTCTTTCTGCTGCCTGCTGAAGACTGTTTAAATGGACCTTTCAATCAACCTACAGCATGATCATAAGGAAGACAAACAAGGCAGTGCTCATCTGTACAACACAATATAAGAACTACTGATCCGAAACCTCAGTGTAGAGTTACCATACTTATTCTGATGATCAGAGGAGAAACTGATTCATAGTCTCTCTGGGTGAATCCCTCTTTTTATTTAAACTATGCTGCCATCCTTTCTTTTCCTCCATTGCAACTCTGTAGCTTATCATCCCTCTCTTCTCAAGAAAATGATTCTCTTAACATCCATAGCAAGCGTCCATAATGAGCCAACGCATGGAATTTGCTATACTGGCAGCTTTCAACTTTCATCTAGAACTCAAAGTAAAAAGCCTGTGTCTGGATTGCAAATTTTCACACTGCAGGCACAGAAGCTCAAACTACTATATTTTCCTCAATATTTGAAATGTTCTTTTCACAGAAAATATTATCAAGACAGAATTAAAATTTTAGCTTATCTTTCTTCCTGGTGCAATAATTGTTTTATAAAGGATTATTAAATCTGACTTTTGGAACAGAAGTGAGATCCGTCCCCACCTTCTTGGCCTTTTGTAAGGGCCTAAAAATTTCTGCAAACTGTTTTGGAGCCCTGATGGGGATGTCTGATTCTGGAGTTGGCTAGTAGATTAGATAAGATTTCACCTCCACCTGCTCACACACTGTTAACGTTTTGACAGTAAGACTGATGTTTTAAAGTTTTTTGACTTTAATTATCTATATTGCTTGTATAACACTGTAAGCTGCCGAGAGTAGCTCGATGGTGAAATGGGTGCATACAAATTTAATAAATAATAATAAAAAATCAAGAAAGATTAAAACACTAATTCTCTCAAGAAGAATTTTTACAACTACAATTGAGTAGATTTTCTTTAGTATAGATCTGCTAAGCACCATTTCATTGTTCAGCTTGCACCTCAACATAGCTCAGTCAAGGCCATGCTTTTTAATAGCACCACAGAGCAATCGATCAGGAATTTGTATGTAGGAACAAGAATCCTATTAGGTCACTTTTAAGTTTGGAAGTGGGCCAAGTGTAACTCAGATAGTAATGTCAGTAATACTGATATACAAGCCCGTTTGCATAGCATGTGACACTAGGCTGGAGTTATATCAAAAGTTCAGCCAATTTGTGGAACAGGTACTGCAAGTAGACTAACACTACTACTTATTGTTGTAATTAAAATGTTGATATTTGTATGCCATAAGGTACAGTGTGGGATCTTTCGCACTCTACTGTTTCAACCAAGGCTTGGTAACTAGGAATATTTTCTTTTTATGAAAAGATTGAAATAGACATGAGCAAAGACTTAGGTTTGATAGGAATGACAGATTCTTATAATATTCAACATTCAGAAATATTCAGGTGTAATATCTTGAGGGTTTTAGTTCCTTTTTGGTCCTCCACTAGTGTTAAAACTGTATGTCCAAAAAGTTTTTGCCTGCTGTGAATATAATAGATCGATGCAATATCTTTGTTGGGATTACAGAGTTGTTACAGAAATTCACAATGGTAACTTCAAATATTGATCAAGAAATGTAACCCTAACCCATTTGATGGGGAAAAAACATCCTAAATAAGTGGACATAATCAATTGGACAAAAATGTTTTGATGGGCAAAAAAAGAAACAAGAATCTGTCCTAGTGTCAGACACAAACCTAATGAAAGATCTGAACATAGAAGGAAATTCTGGAAGAAAGGAAAATATTAAAAGAAAGCTTGGACGTGGTGACTGAACATATGCTGTTTATAAACATATAATTTATCTGCAATAAAGGGAGTTCTGGTTTTCAGAGTCTCAGAGATTGGCATTTTGACAACACTCAAGTTACCTGAAATTATCAATTCTTTTTTCTCCTTATCTATTGATATCTGCCACAATGAAATCATGACTTTACACTGTAGGAAATTTTTTAGAGACTTTAAACTGAGCAAACAGATGAAAAGATAGTTTCATTATGGCAACCATCTTTGAACTATTGTATAGTAACCAAGTTCTTGAATCAAGAAAAATAGTTGCTCTTAACAATATCATATGTTCCATGACCAAAAGGGATTCTTGTAGGTCCAGGGTGAAAACTCTTTAGCACAGGATTACCTCTCTGAGACTGCAGGAATTTGGTCTTTGATGCTCTGATGTCACTGACTGGGCAAACATTTCTGGATACCTTTCTGTCTGTTTTGGGGAGGGATTGTTCAAATGCAAAATAATTCTTTAATGCTTAAATCACTGATTTTGCCTTGTAACACTTCCTGAGGGAAAACATTGGTCCAATTGTACAGATTTTTAAGAGATGCAGTTTTGGGGTTTTAAGAGTGCATCAAGCCTCTGTGACAGTTGAAGTTACTCATTTGTCTCTTAACTCCCCTTTATCAAAATTGCCCTCACATGTTTTATGAGGTTCGAGTGGGTGCTGGAGGCTTTATGTTGCCCACCCCTACAGGACAAGACTTTAAAAATTATGTCATATAAGAAAATTTGGAAGGCACCACTATTCTTACTCTTGCCAAGGAAAACCAGAATTCCCTTTCTTTTATATCAGAATTATTTAATATTTTTAATCCAATCCTTCTTTTAAGAAGGGTATGGTTCTCTCTTTTGCTTTAAAACGGTGTCATTCACTAAAAGATAATGAATGACTCATAATCACCAGGGAAGCTTTATATTTAAGCAGGGATCTGAATCTAGATCTTGCTGAGCCCTATTCAAAGCTCTAACTACCATAATACACAATGATAAAATTATATATTATGTAAATATGATCTTTAGTGATTCCCTGAAAAGAAAATCTTACATACAGAACTACTTCCTGTTAGATCAATGTAAAACCAATTGCATACAATTCTAAATATTCTATGTGTCCTTTGTGTGGTTTAATGTGATCACATTATTATTTGGACAGCTAATGCTTCTTTGAACTAAACTTACAAGAACCAAGAACACCCAATATCTTACTTTTTCAATAATCAAATTTGCATTATTTCTCCTTAGCAATCAAATATTAGTTGTTGAAATGTGTGAAATATAATCCAGAAAAAGAGGGAAAATAAAGATGTTGAAAATACTTTTTGTTCTCTTCCTGTTTTCCGTCCCCCACCTTATTTATCATTAGTATATTTTCACAGCAGATTTTAAACAGTTATGAAGGGCAACCATTAACTGAACTAATGCAGATGTTCCACTGCAATTTTGGGCCTCTACTTATTTCAATAGATAATCTATATCCATTCAATAGATAATCCACTAGATCTCTAATGTAAGACCTCTGCATTTTGCCTCCATTTAGTTAAAGATACTTCTGAATCTTGACTTGGATATTGCATGATGAGAAAGGTGGACCTGCTGATATAACACAGAACACCTTGTCCCTCCCAGTCCTGTTAATTGCACACTTTGCTGACTCATTCTCAAGATCTTAGGAGGAACTTCTGCACTTGAATAGTTGAGAACTTCTGATGAGCTTTGACATCACTTTTGTTCTTCCATTGTCACCATTGCACCAGCCTTGGCACAATGTCATACAGTTAAAATAATAGTAAGAACAAGTAATAGCTGCAGACACTGAAAAAAAAATATTTCTATGTAATAAGTTCCATTTCTGATTTATAGGTTAGGAAGTCAGGAAACTCAAAGGCAATCAAATAACCCATCTGACTCAAGCAAAGACAAGTTTTTCTATAGAATTCAACTGTTGGCTATTTCACTCATCGAATCAAGGCTTTCCCCCAAAGTATGAGCAAGCATTTCACTGATGTAACAAGAAGATTGATAGTGTTAAGAAGTACACTACTCACATCAAGTACTGGCTAGGACATTGCTCAGATTTATCAGATTGCAACAACAGGTGAAAGTTGAGGCTCAGTCAAAGGTTGGTTCACACATGCAACTTTATCACAAGGAGTGGAGCAAGGGTTAGTCTGTGTATGTGAACATGCCATCAATATCACAAATCAAATTGTATTTTCTTACCATAAGATTTTTCACTGAAGCCTGTTCACACAATCAGATGAAAGTCGTCAGGTAATTCTCTTTACATATACATGTGTGTGTGTGTGTGAATCAGCCTCATGACATATGTATCTCAAAATTGTGCAGAGGAATAGACTATTTTTAGACCATTTATGAAGGAGATTGGCCTTTATAATTCGCAGAGAACATTTTTTCTCTTCCAGATTAACTAAACACTCTCATAGCTAGTGATAATAAAAAACTAAACTATAAATTAATTAACACTTGTTTAGCACTTTTTGTCCATCAGCTTCTGAGATGGTTAGCTGGGCCTCACAACATCCCTGTGAGGTAGGTCAAGATAATCACAAATAATTTACAAATAGATAAGTTGAAGACACACACAAAAAAACCTATTACAGAGATTTCACATTGTTCAAAGACTCCACAACAGAAATAGAAACCACAGTTTCCCAGTGAACAATCTTCATCACAAACCCAACATCACAACCCCAATATTATCACTGGTATCAAACAGAACCTGAAATCTATATATAAACCAAAGCAGTTATTCCTTTTTGTGTTCAAAAAATACAATGGCATAATAAAACTGTTGGAAAATACAAAATTATCCTTGGTGTTGTTAAATTCATTCTTCCCTCCTTTCTCACTCATTCACTCACTCATTCATTCATTCACTCAGTCATATCTTTTTCCCCCAGATTCACAACATATGTGGGGGAACAAAGACAATTGCTTGGCTAGATTGTTCTCAGCCGATTGATGATAGTTTCCCACATGCTGTAATTATTCTATTCCATAGACTGCTTCATTTCTGCAGGCCATCATTTGAAGTTTACAGCACCAAATGATGACATACTACTTGCACATGAATATAAGCGTCTTTCATATTGTCCACTTTCATATCAACATTATGCTTTTTAGTGGATCTTTTCCCACATTCAGCTTTGACTCTCCCACTGTAATGAATCACATGGCCACTTGCATGAGTAAACTAGCCTGTGGTTCAAAAAAGATCCAGTGGAAACATAGACACTTGTCATTTCCATCTCCTAGACTTTTTGCTGGATGCCACAGAATCTTCTAGTACAAAATAGTACTTTGGTATCTGGTTAATATTTAATGATGATTCTGTAGGAGGGTTTTTTAAATTATTTTTTAACCCTGCTTCTAGAAGAAACCAGTGATTGTATTGTAAGCTTTTATTCAGATATGTCAACAAGACTAAACGATTTGTGGCAGAATGCCTCAATGAAACATTTACCCACATTGCTTTGGGGGTAGCCTTGAGATGTCCTAAGCACTAGCTGAGCTTCCCTGCACCAGAATATACCTGAGATACAATGACAAATACTGTTCTTTCTTTCAGCCTCCATGCACTGAACAGTCAAGGCCATCCTGAAAATGTCTAAGGCAGCAGACAAAATGGAAATATTTCACACAATTTTCTAAAACAGAAATGTTTTTGTCCTTTTTGTGTGAACTATTCCAAATAGGCTACCATGGTTGGAATTTGTAAAATGTTGGAATTAGTGTGTATGTGCAGAACCACCAGTATGTAACTTTTTATTGACTCATTGATAAAAGTTTGAGGCCTTGTGCCAAAAATGGCACAGCAAAACAGGCACAAGACAGCTTTTGTAGTTGAATAAGTTGCAAATTAGCAAATCACCAACTCTAAAGTAAATATGCAGGTATATGAATGGTAGCCATGACTTGGTGCTTGCAGCCTTGAGATTTCTTTTTATTCCAAGCACCTCTGGGATTCTGTTGAAATATGCTAGGAGAAATGTTGCTTTAGCACCAATTTTTCAAACTTTCCATACTTCTGTTATGGATTTGTTATCTAAGGATTATCTATGATATAATAGAACCATAGTTAATATTTCACATTTAGAGTGCTGATGATCTTTACATAGTGTTTTGAAGGTAAATAAGTGGCCACCTAAACTCTTGACATTTACTGGGTATAACGATGTTGACCTTCCACAAAAATTGAGCCAAAATTTATTTCAGTTCAAAATACACATTTTTTTCTCAGAATACCTTATAAATTTGAATGAAGGGTAGCATTACCATACTAAAGACAGGGATTTAAGGCACAGGAATTATAGTTTTGATTAAGACTAATGTGTTTGTGTCAGTTCTGATATTACATCTGGGGACCATTCTTCTCCTACTTGATGAAGGCTAAGTTTTTTGTGCAGACAAATTATATGTAAATGCATGTTAATGAAGCTCTGATCTTTCTCCTACATTTTATTCATGACTTTTTCTTGTTATCTACTATGAAAATAAGGCTGAATCCTACACAATCTCCATCAGTATTCTTTGATATAGGGACAAAGTAGAGGTCTGCAAAAGAGATAATCAGCTCCAAGGGATATTTTGGGCTAGAGGACTGTAGATCCAGATCTCTTTTTATTCATTATTTGTATTAGAATAGCTGTGAGTTATTCAATACCCTCTCCGTGCCTCTCCTTTCCAACAGCACTATTGGGAGTAAAATTAAAAGAGTAATATTCTGAACACATTGAAAACAATGCTAATAAAGATTGCAGCCATAACTAAAAGAGAGTGGGAATTAAAATGTCTGAGAGCAGAAACTAAAGAATTGTTTTGTTAACTCTCCATCAATTACCAGCTTTACTGATCAACATAAAGTGGGGTGGAGAGGAACCATGAAGGATTACATAGCTGTTTTTTTGCTCCCAAGAGTGAAAGAAAAATTACTCATCCAGTTATACTAATCATAATCTATTTATATCACTTCAATACTTATTTCAATCCCATGCTGATTGTTTAAGTATAAAACATAATAAAATATGAAGTGCAAAATATCTCAATTTAATATGTAAAATTCAATAGGCCAAAAATAAACAAAGAACAAAATGAAACAACTAACCAAGCAAAAAATGGCAAATAAAGGAAACCATAAAAAGGAATGTAAAGGATATTGCTACTTGTTTAGCAATGGCACTAATTCCTATATTTATTTCAAGAACAAAATTCTTTTTCTTCACAATATGAGGTGGGCTAAGAACTAGTGGCCTATGATCAGATTCAATTTTGGTGTTTTACCCTGCATTACAACTGATGCAGAATGTGAAGATTTAAGTCAGATTTTGGTGAGTATCATGTATAATGCCAAGCTGGATGCATCACCAGCTGGAATTAAGATTGCTGGCAGAAATATCAGCAACCTCTGATATGCAGACTCTAATGGCAGAAAGTGAAGAGGAAATAAAGAGCCTCTTGATGATACTAAAAGAGGAGAGTGCAAAAGCTGGCTTGAAATTCAACATTAAAAAACAAAGATCATGGCAACCGGTCCCATCACTTCCTGGCAAGTAGAAGGGGAAGAAATGGAAGCAATGGCAGATTTCACCTTCTTGGGCTCCAAGATCACTGCAGATGGTGACTGCAGC
>JANHZU010001761.1:139655-152544 GCA_032468055.1 Acrochordus granulatus
CTGGCAGAGCTCTCATCTTCATTAGAGCACACAAGCCCCCCAACCACAGCAAGGTGGTGCCT
The DNA here is from genome assembly GCA_032468055.1 of Acrochordus granulatus. NCBI lineage: Eukaryota > Metazoa > Chordata > Lepidosauria > Squamata > Acrochordidae > Acrochordus > Acrochordus granulatus. The sequence continues at coordinate 139,718 of JANHZU010001761.1, forward strand.
CACTGGGGGGAAATCATCAGTAGAGATGCTTACTTCACTTGGACTTTTAATTAATTAAAGTCCTAATTTTGAAATAATGAGAATTGTGCTGTATTCCTTGAAAGTCCTTTTGGATTCAGAACACATGTTTGTTATAATAAAGGGCATTCTGTATTTGAGCCTTTTGAATATGTTAAAATGGGCAGTCTCAGATTATTTTAATGTGAACCAATTGTACATTTCTACATAAATATAGATCTGTGCATTCTTTTTTGTCCTATTTGTTAGTATACACTTTCTTTCTACATGATTTATGTTCAGGTGGCATTGTGCAAATAGCCTTTTCATCAAAGAAAATGTCTTCCAAACTAGATTTGAGTTAAACAGTTCAGCCATCTTAGTTGTATGCAGTGCATTATCGAATCTCCCAAGCATCTCCTCCTCTGCAAAATCCATTTGCCTGCCATAGATCCATTCCTACTATTACCACACCTGCTAGCATCTATGTGTCATTTAGAAACATTAACAGAAATGGAGTTTGGAAAAACAAATGTCTCAGGCTTGCCAAAGTGTCAGATGAATATGTTCAATAGACATCACAAGAGAACTCTATCATCACAGTCACAAGAGAACAAACATTGAGTTAACTTTAGCAAGCTTGGGCTCCTCCCTAATGACTTCCACGGAGTTGGTGGATGAGTGGATAACCTAGATTTGTCCATTACAGCCAACATAACTAGGCTATTTTTATATATACAGTATACAATATACAAGATGTGATGGTAAGAAATTGAGATAGAATAGTAAATGAGGGCTACTAGTTACCACTCTCAGCAACTCGGTTGTCCTTTGGCTGAATCAACAATCTGTGTTTCTTGTGCCCTCCAGGCTGAAATTCTGGTGTTGTCATTATTATTTCCAAACATGTCCCCTTTAATTAGATTGCTGGTGAATTATATATCCCAACAACCAGGGGAAAAATAGTGTCTGCTTATGAGCTGGAGACTGTTGCCTACTTTCCTTCCATCACAGCTAGCTAACAATCTTTTTGCTTTGAGGAAACTATTCATACCAGAGGCTTTTTCTTTAGAAGTAGGTATGGGAATATAAACAAAGAAATGAAAAAAGAAAATCATATTCAAGCGATGAGATCTGCATCTGTATGGCTTATGAGTTATTCATGGGGCGTGTTTCTTGACATAGACCTCTCCATCTGAAGACCTGAACAAGAGGCAGCTTTTATCACCCCATCGCCTCTCTGTGGATCAACCTGAGGAACATTTCCAAAGACAACGAGCTGTGAGTGCTGTTAGCATCATCACCAGTGCCATGGAAGGTAAAACTTCCTTGTGATTCATCAACTAGAATATCATAAATATGATACAGGCAGTCCTTGATTTACGGCCATTCTTTACCAACCATTCAAAATTACAATAGCCTTGGAAAAAGTGACTTATGACCTGTACTCATACTTACAACTGTCACACTATCCCTGAGGTTATATGATCGCAAGTCAGGTGCTTGGCAACCAGCTCACATTTATGATCGGTTGCAATATCCTGTGGTCACGAGATAATGATTTGTGATATGTTTTACCGATTTTCAGAAAAAAATGTCCTTTGGGGAAGCTGGATTTACTTAAAGACTATATGATTCACTTAATGGCCATAGTGATTCACTTAATGGCCATAAAGATTGTCTTAATGACTGTCATAAAAATTGTCATAAAATCGGTCTGACTTGAATAATGACTGCAATGATTTATGATGGAAATTCTGGTCCCAATTGTGATTGTAAATCAAGGACCTCCTGAATAGAATAAAGTAATGCATCACCTTGCCAACTGCCTGTGGAAAGACAGAGCATTCTAAATCAGCTTTCCTCCTAATCTAACAGCTATCTAGAATTCTGTGCAATATTTTCTTAAGTTCTGGAAAGTACATCAGAAGAATGCCCGGTTGGGGAAAGGTGTCCTAGATGAATGCTTCTCTAAGTGATCTTTATTTAATCTTTGGGAAAGAAATCCTTCTAATTTCCTTTTAGTAGGATTTTCTATTGTTTCATTCAAAAACAACATTTAACAACTAGAAGCTCAGAATTCCACAGAGCAGTTGAATAAATATCAACTTAGAAGTAAGTTACATAATATGTCCTGAATATAATCACTTATTATATGGAAACTGCCCTACAAAATGTATAGTTATCATTGTATTCTGCAGGTTATATGATGATATGCAACTGTTAAAAGCTTCTCTGGATATTCCAATGTGATCTTTTCCAAACCAGATATTTTTCTTTCCTAATGTTTCTCACTAACCTGTTCAAAGTTGGTTTAAAATGGGCAGCTGTACAAATGTTTTAAATAAATAAAATCTGACACCTTTCACAGAACCTGTCTTCCGAGAGGACACAATAAATGTTCTGATCTGGCTTTTTATTGATTCATATTTCTTTTTCATTACTCTGACTAATATTTGGAAAGCTATACTGTTTTTTTTGAGAAAGGGAGGACCATTAATATTTAAGGAACATGAAGTTACTTTAGTGGCATAAAACAGACTCAGCAGAGACAGGATATAGATCTGCAATGGGGACAGCAAATATTATGGTGATAAAATTTTCTGCCAGCTCAAGAATGGGCAAAAGGTACTTTAACTGAGCAGTAGTTAAAAGTGTTAAACTTCAATTAATGGGGAATAAGCACATCAATGACTTACTCTCCTATACTATTTTCCATTTTGAAAGTAGTTTGCCATGGTATGGGGGTGGGTGGGATAATTAAAAAAAATGTGCAAAAAAAGAGAAAACTACAGAGGGAGAATTATCTGAAGCCCTCTAGATCAGTACTTGTTTTGAGAGACCTTTTTTCTACTCACTTAATTTCTTTTCATTTTTTTTTGTGTTTAGCAGGTTTCATATAGTAGCTGCCATCTAACTTGAAAGCTAACAAAGCACAGTCCCATTATGACTATGAAAGGACTGAACTACATTTATTAGTCAATCAATAGATATTTAAGAATGCATTGTTAAGGCTGATGGCATGAACTAAAGTGTCATATGTTAGAACTGTTTGATATTACTCTATATGTTGCACAATACTGCCATTGAATATTGAAGCATTACTTCACATGTAAGACACATTTGCATTTTCTCTCTCTTCTTCTAATTGTCTGTTCAATACTAAATTCTTAAAAGAAGATTCATTAATAAACAAGTTTGTTAAAATAAAAAATAATTAAGAATATTCAAAGTAATTTTATACACAAAAATAGGTCCTATTTTTGGTCCTATTTTTTTCTTACTCCCAAGTAAGAAGATAAGGAATTGCCACTTCAGCCTTAGAATAGGTTCCAATTACAAGTGAAACTTGCTGCGTGGCAAACTTTGTCACTCTTATTTGCTGTTTATTATTGGGATGTAGGGGCTTGTTGGCCAGAAGGTCAGCAGCTTGGCAGTTCGAGACCCAAGCGCTGTTGTGTAACAGGGTGAGTTCCCATTAACCTAGCAGTGCGAAAGTATGTAAAAATGCAAGTGGATAAATAGGTACCACCTTCAGTGGGAAAGATAACAGCATTCTGTGTGCCTTGGTGTATAGTCATGCCAGCCACGTGACCATGGACAAACACGGCTCCCTGAGCTATGAATTGGAGATGAGCATCGCCCCATAGAATCGGTCATGACTGGCAGAGGAAACCTTTACCTTTATTTTAGAATTAATGCAGAGGAAATTTAAAAATAGAGCACAGGCAGCATTTGTCACCTACAAATCATCTGTAGAATTAGTTACACATAACCAATACTTCTACCAAGAGCCTTCATTTTTAATCTTTACAGGTAAAATGTTGTGTCTGTCTATAATTTTGCATTTCTATGGAAAGAAGTCAGAAAGGGAGACCAGGTTCACTATTAGATTAGGACTGACAATTATTGTTATGTTGATCTACCTTTTGCTTTTCGTTGCATTTTTGTGTCTCTGTGAAAATATTTTCTTGAACACCAAGAGTGCATCTGTTACATATACTTAAATATTCAGGGATCTGGGTAGACGCATGAAATTTGAAAAACTTTAATACATGCCTGCCCTCCAAAAAAAATTGAATACATTGCTTTACTAAAAGTAGGGGCCTGAAATAGGCCTATCCTCAGTAAATAGGAACAAATGAAAATATGACAGTAGATCAAAAAGATGGCCACATGACAAATTTCAACAAGAAACCCAGAGTTGCTAAGTCTAAAAGAATGATTATTGCCCTGAGACTAGTAAACATTTGGCTTTTTTTAAAACAATAAGACCTTTGTGCATTTGGAGTTACGCTCATAAATCCTCAGCCTCTTCTGAAGTAAATTGTTAATGATAATAATGCCTACATTACTGCAAAACCTATTACTGTCAGGTATATTCAGGTGAAAAGAACTTTCAGCTTAAAAATATTCAATTAGTATGTCTTTTCCAAATGCTTCCGCCAATTTAGTTTGTAAAGTCTCCATCATGACACCCATTTTCCCTTGTTGGATTTCTATTCTGAAGATAGCTATTTGGCTTGGATTGCTTGGTGTGTCTTTTAAAATTTCACCCATACCACTCAGGTGGCAATGGTTTCAGATGGTTCACTTGTTTCCCTTTTGTCCCTTGGTTTTGGTGACAAGGACTGAAATCTTAGATGCCCTAGACAAGAGAAAAATAATTTTAACAAAGCGATTCTTGAATGGAAACACTGTACACGCAGTCTGCTATTCCAGCTGAGAGCCAAAGAAGAAAATAAGCAAAATGTTAACCTTCACACATCAAATATGCTTTATGCAGAGTCTAACTGTAGAATTTTCCCATGAGCAGGTATCTGAAACGTTGAGGTTGAAATTCTATACTAAGCTGTCCTGTTGTTGTTTGGATGGTGGTTTCCTTTCTACATACATTCAGCGGAGGACACCATCAGAACAAGTTTGTGTTTATAGTTCCCCATAAATGCTATTAGAGTCAAATGATTCTTGGCTAAATCATGACAACTATAGAAACAATAGAAATATTAAGCACCAGATTTTCACCAGAAACACATCAGTAATGAGTTATTTCCATACAGAGATTCAATCCTCCATTTTCATTTTTTGTTTTCCTTTTTTCCTTAGAAAATAGAAAAACATAAACAAACCAGAGAATGCCGTAAGATCACTTTAAGGCTCACACAAAAACAAGCTGCATCATTGCAAATTCAATTCACATGTCCCTCTTCATAGCCTTAAAATGATGCCTGTAGTCAAAAGCCCAATCACCAATCAAAGCATATACCTTTAAATGGACTTTCTTTTTGCTACTATGCTGAGTTTTATTAAGACTGAAAATGATGGGGAGAGGGGAGCAGACAAATTGTTATGGAATTTTAAAATACAGTACTTTATAAACTGTAAATTCTACTTCTTTCCCCTCATGCTCGTTTTTGGTACTTAGTTTAAACTTAAAGCTTTCTAAAATGTGTTCCCAGAAATCAAATCGACCAGTTATGCTCTGATTTTTTAGGTACCAATAATAGTCGCAATGAAAACCACTTAAATGACTTGCTTTTGGAGATCTGCGCCTCAGTTCAACTATTTCAGACAAACAGAGGTGTAAATGGATACAATGCCTTCCCAATTCAAAAAAACAGTTCTGCACGTGAACTTTTTTTAACACCTCTAATTTCGATGAAGTGGGAAGACTCTATGCCCCAAGAGACATCTTTGTGCTTCTGAGCCAGGCTAATTGTTGGGTCACTGTACAACAGATGCACACCGAAAGCTGGGATTTCATTGCTTTTGGGAGAAAAAGAGGATTGTACCCTGAGATTCAAGCTTAATACAGTGAATCATAAAGAATCGCCCCCTTTTCCTGCATCAGGGATGTAATTAATGTCCAGTTCCATTCAAAATGGCACAAGAAAGTGGAACTTAAGTATAAATTAAAGTAACTTTTATGCCAAATCAAAACACAGCCATGGTCTCTCTTTAAACCAAGCTGGGCATTTTCTTCGCTGGAGGGGAGGGGGGGACTCATTTTCACCAATGTTGTGCCAATCTAATAAAAGCAATGACATCTCCTTTTTATCGGATTCTTTTGTATAATTTCATATTGTGTATAAACACACACACAGACACTATGTCTGTCTGTCTATCTATCTATTTATATGTCATTAAAATAATCAAAAAATTTTGCATGAGGAAGGTGACAGTACGTAATGAAACTCAGCACCTAAGGGCATAAGGCAGTTGTAGGTTTTTTGTTTGTTTTATTTTTTTATTATTAGTATTATTATTTTCAATCAGCACCAATCCCTATGATAATGTCCTACACTTGGTGTAAGATATAAAACTCAGAGGTGAAGTGATTAATTTTTCTCCAGCCTCTGAAGCGTGGAAGTTTGCAATCCTGGTTGGTTTGTGTTGTAGTTCTTGTTTTCTCCTGTGTGTAAAAAACAAAAGAAAACCTTTCCATTTTGTTTTTACTTATAAAACATAGAGGATTCCTCTTTCCTTTAAATACATACAGCAACCAGAAAGAAAACTTATTGGAAGGTTATTTCAGAACTGTCTTGACCATAAACAGTTAACCCCCCTCCCCTCCTCCCCCCATCAAATCCCCTCTTTTAATTGGTGGGTGTTTAGTTGTAATAGTGGGCATGTCTCTGTGTGTGTCTGTGTACCTGTCTGTGTGTGTGGAGGGGCATTTGCATTTAAAGGAGCTTTTAAAGTGAAGATTCATACTGTAGCAATTCATACAAGAGAGGTCCATCTCTATACCTAATGCCTACAGCGGCAGGGGTGACATACTGGAGAATGTTTATAGTCCTTCTCAACCTTCGGTCTACAAAATGAGCATCCCAAGCTGGGTACCTCTTTCTTGGGATGTCTATCTTAATGAGAGGGCCTTCTGGGTGGAATGGTCTCCCAGACGGAGTTGATGGCACCATAGCTCTCACTTGGAAAACTGGTAAGCACGTGTCAGCTGTGAGCTCCTCCTGTTGCTCCGTGGCCGCTCTGGGTGGCGTAGCCTGGGCCGCCCTATACCCAGGGGTTTGAGGAGCCATGGGTTCAATGTCAGGGGGCAAAGGAATGCCCCAGAGCAGCTCGGCGCAACAGGAGCTGGCAAAAATCTTAGCTCTCGGCCCCATGGGATGCAGGACACCATAATATAAGAGCATCAGTGCGATCCCAGCAGCAAAGCTAAGAAAGACGCAACAAAGCGCTGGCACAGCATATGAGTCAGTAGTGTCGGGATCTCTGTAACAATACCAAAGCAGCGTCAAGGCAGCATTTTCTGTCAAGACTATGGTGTAATAGGCAAACATTCGGTATCGGGTCCGCCCTTCCTTGACATTAAACCAGCAAAAAATGTACACAATCCCTACCACCATGTTGAAGAGAATCTCTTCCCATTTAGACATGCAGAAATCTGTCCCACCATGGATGATCCAGAAGGCCATGGCGCACCAGTGGACCACGACAAAGATCCCAAAATAGAGCTGGAAGATGGAAGCAAAGAGGGCAAAAGAGATCACTCTGGATGAGATGGTGAAGAGACGCCAGAAGACATGAATAACGGCTCCTCTATAGCTCATGCTCTTCTTGTCATCCCTAGAGTCCCGGAGAAGCTTGTGATAGGAGGCTAGCACCCAAGCCAGGGACATCAGGGAAGCCACAGAGGATACACCTGCCGGGAGAACACACACAAATCCATAGAATTAAACGGGAGACCACAGGAGAAAGGACACAGTGCTTACTTCCTCCTCCTTACGGGTAGGTGTGAAGCATGATTGTAATGTGGGTCAGGTTACTGAAAAATATCTAGAGGAGGAAGAGAGAGAGAAAGAAAGAAGCATAAGCATGATTCCACCTGTAATAAATACTGCCTACCATTTACATACTTTTATCACCTATAGTAGCAGTGACTGTAATTTATATGAATGATGATTTATGATGCTGGATCTTATTGCCTATCAAGAAAAGGTCTTAATTCTTAAACTGCTACTCTCCTCTCTGACATTACAACAAGTAAGCCAGTAATGGCTTAAGTAACCACGATTTGTAACTTTCTGAAATAAAGACCATTATGGAACTTATCTAGAAAAAAAAAACGTGAATTGTAAACATTCCCTCTCTTATTTGAAGTCCTAACATTGAGGGACACTCATTCATCTGTGCACAAAATCTCCCATTTGCTATGTCACTACATTTGCTCTTAGATATATGTCTCAGCTTAGTTTACATTCTGATACATGTATGATAAAAAATATTTAGGAGTGGCAGTACATAGTGTTATTTTATCCAATAACCACAGGTTTATTTCAAAAGGGAATTAGAGAATCATGCACATGTACAAAGTGCTATTCTGTTGAGATCTCTCCATAATGGGGGGTAAATGTTGTAGTTTAGGTCATTAATCTATCCAACTGATATGCATTGCTGCTGAGTTATGACCCTTTAACAACCAGCTTGTAGTTGGTCCCACAGAGATAACTAACTTTGACCTCTCCACTTTCCCCCCTTCTATCTTAACATATTCTAACCTGCCTTTTATAGATGTTGTCATCCTGCATATGGACTACAACACTTGAAGTAGATTGATTGGGAAGTCAGGACACCTGGCTATAAAGACAGATGCCCAGTTAATCCTTGCTCAGTTGCCTATGGTCTTTATAGAAGACCACCTTGCTTTTGAAAATGCCAGCCAAAGTTGCTGGGCAAATGTCAGGAAATTTATTGTCTAGGCCATGAGCACAAAATCCTAAAGCCCAACACTGTCTAATTTTTTTTCATAGCTTGGACTATTATATCTGGGTGGCAAAACTCCAGAAATCAGAGAATGGTAAGTTGTAGCACAGAGATGTGGTGGAAAGATAGCACAGAAATAGAGAAACCATTAATTTTGGGCTTCTGTCAAGTGATATTTGCAGCCCAGATATGGTAGCCTTATTTTAACATATAGATTTGCATAAGAAAAAGACTTGGCATCAATGGAGGCACTTTCTACCCTGCTATTTTACATCTGAATTAATACGCTTCATGCTTAGGTTTACTGCCTCAGCAAATATAAAGCAGTTGACTTATGTGAGATGGGTGGCTATGTAAGTTGAACAAATAAATAAAATGCAGGCATTTCACCCTCTCAATAGCTTAAGAGCCAAATCAGACTTTGGACAGTGTGTTGAGCACTGCACTTCAAAAGGGGATGGAATCAGTGATCCATTGATCAACTGATTTTGGAAGGGTTTCAGGAATTTTAAAGATAAAATAGCTGCCTTAAATACCTGCAAATCATCTTAAACTCTCCAAAGCCCCTTCCCTTCAATACATAAGTCTATATATTTGGCCCCATCCACTCTAGGAGTTATAAAAAAGGCTGTGATTGGCCACATGTGTCAACGGACTGTGCTTTCTCCCACTCCATTTTTTGTGTGCAAACTATCATCACTCTGTATACACAGGTGAAATTAAACAACTGCCAACTCTTTCTATTTTCTCAAGAATCCTTTGAATTTTCTTTCTTGGGGGCAGGATTAACCAAGTTGTTACTCTAATGTGGATAGGTTTAAAGCTTTTTTAGTCTCAGATCTGCATTTGTGACCATGGAAACTTAAAAAATCGTTGCAGTAGAATCAGACTCATTAAGTTCAAAACATTTCAGGTTGTCTCTAAAGGAAGAGATCATTGCCATTTACTCTTTGCTGGATATAAGGATAATGTATAGGAAAATATGAAACAAATGTATGGACTGGACTAGCATTTGGAATCTTTTCCATCAGTTGCTGTTTGATAACTGTTTAATTGGTCCATCCTAACTGCCATCTGGAGACTCAAAAATGTTATTTAGAGGGAACTTTTCCATTCATTCTGTAATGGAAAGTAGGAATAACCTTGAGTAACAGGAGGTAAAGCCACAACAAGGCAATGGTGGAGTAAAAGAAATCTGAATCCAAAGCAGAAATGTACTTTTAGAAAGCATCTCAGGTATAACCTTCCCTCGTTCTCATGAAAATAAAGCGAGGAAGGGGTGAGGCACATTTAGACTTGCACAAGTCTGTTGCTGTAATAAAGTAGCTTTAGCATTCATAGTGTGACTCTGGCATTTTAGTGTGGTCTACCTTGAAGACCTAACACATTTCAACTATCGGTGCAGAATCCCTATATGTCAGATGACCCACAAACTGCTATCATATACTGAATAACAACAGTATATTGCCTTCTTATTATCTATTGCAGGGACATCCATTGGATGGGAGTAAAAAAAATCAAGATGGCAGTTGTGATGTTGTGAGTGAAGCCCCACTCTGTTTTTAGCTGCCACCTAGGCACTTTCAACATCTTTCTGCAGATGCCTTGGTCCACTGAGTACTTCTCGGTATTCTAGGAGTTATTAGGGAAGATTTAACTGGAAATCTTCAACAAGTACTCTGATGCTAAGTTAATTCTCTTTAAAGGGTAAATAAAGCAGAAACAAAGAACCTGAGGGCTCTTAAGATATCTTAGGGTTAAAGATGCTAAAATGCTTAAAGCTTATGAAATAGTAGTGTTGTTCCTCCAGTTTAGAGCAATACAAAAAAAAATGAAATAACAACTAAATATGTCCTTCTATTATATGTGTGTGTCTCTCTCTGTGTGTGTACCTGTGTAAGAAAGAGAGAGGGAGAGAGAGAGAGAAAGAAAACAAAGAAATAATTTGATCCCATACTTGCTGGTTTCTCAAACTTGGCAAATTTAAGATATGTAGATTTCAGCAATTAGGATTCCCCAGCCACTATTGTTTACGGAATCCTGGGAATTGAGGTCCACACATCTTAAAATTACCAAGTTTGAGAAATACTAATGTAAACTCAGAAAACTGCAAAACATTTAATTCAATATCTACTGCAAAAGGTGAAAAATAAGAAATTGTCAGGGATCTAAATCAAAGGCCTCAGGGTCTGAGTCTAGAAGCTAGCCTAGCTCATAGTACCGTGAAGTTTGTGAATTCTCCAAGTCCTTTTGAAGTATGGAGGAAAAAATAGCTGTGCCATATCAGCAGTTATTTCAGATAAATTATTTTCCATGAGTTTGTAAAAGAAAGTCCAGGATTAAAGGCATGGGGTTAAATACTGTTCTCTGCCAAGACTTATTTGATATGTTACGCTAGTGAATTGCTGAGGTCACATTCCTTCAGGATTAATCAGTCAGAGGCTGAATCTAAGGAGAGGGCCTTAGAATATTTAATATATTATTTTTAACACCTTCTCTTTCTTCTTCTCTTCCTCTACTTTCCTCCCTCCCTTCTTTTTGCTCAGAAAACTGCTTTTGGCAGGAGATTGAATTGATCACTTAAATATGCCAAGGAAAACTATGGTTAAGAGAGACGGTATCTCAGCAGACATTGTTAATGGCCAACATTCACTGCAAAGTTTTCTTTCCCACTCTACTGTATTCACTTAGAATCATTCTGAAACACTTGTATTATTATTACCTTCCTCCAAATGTATATACAATAATTTTTGTGCAAAAAAAATCCATTGTTGAAATGGCACTGTTATTGTTAAATAAATAAATAAATGATTGTGGTTTTCCATTTCCTGGAGAACCTCCATGGCTTCCCTTCTTGTAAAACCAATATGTAGTGCTGAAAAAGCAAATGCTAGACTTGACAACTCACCTTCTTCTACAAGGATATTCACTGAAAAGCAGGGGAGAGTAGACTGAGATTCTGCAAAAGCGGGAATGGAAACCATCTCATAGACCTTAGGAAATGCCTAATTCTGAGCTATATTTTCTTTAATCTTGAGGACATTTGGGGTTTGGGGGAACTGTGGAGTTCTTAGTGGTCTCTGAGCCTGGTTGTGTGCTTGGAGACGTTTCATTACCCAATTAACTATTGTGGCCATGCACTGATGATGTTCTGTAGTTGGGTAATGAAATGTCTGCATGTGATCAACCAAGCTCAGAGACTACAAGAACTTCACAGTTCTACCCTAAGGTACAGATATTCTCTTCAGTTGGGGAAACTGCCCTTGACAAATGTGAAGAGCCATATAGACCACTGTACTTGGTGACAAATCCAAAGATATCCCCCGACACCTGAAAATGAGCAGCTCCAGTTAGGTCACTTACACGGTAAAGCTTCTGCACGGTTCTTCTGGATCATTATGCAGAGTTGTAGCACCAATTGTGGGGCGCTCTCGAGAAAGGTCTCTAAGAGGCGCAGCATGTTGACATCTGCATACTCGTACATCATAGCCCAGTAAAAGCGCCGCTGATGTTCCTTTTGCCTCTGGCTTTGGATCCCCAGATACATGGTTCGGATATACCTGGAGACCAGGAAGAAAGAATGGGCAAAATATGAAGTGATGACAGGACTGGGTGAAACTAATTCCTTTGTTCATATTCATCCATTGCCCACCCTCCTCCCAATCCCAGCATCCATGTTTTCCTGTTATTGTATGGGAAATAATTCATGTAGCTCAGTTAGGGGAGCAGCTGCTTATTTCATCAAAATCCTTCAAACTCCTTTTATCGTAAGACACTGAGAGTCATTTTTGAGTTCAGCGGCATATACATTTGATAAATAAATAAAATCACTGTCATTGTAATTAATGGACAACGATGGCAAAGCTACATAGTCTTACTAAGAAGTAAGTAATCTATTCCAACTGGGTTTTTTTTTAACATACATATATAAGACGGCACTATGAATGTTGTTGGCTGACTATATACACTGGGAGGATTAGCCCTATGGCATTTTCATCTATTTAATATGACTATCATATTTCAGTATCATCATCTTCCTTCCTTCCTTCCTTCCTTCCTTCCTTCCTTCCTTCCTTCCTTCCTTCCTTTCTTTCTTTCTTTCTTTCTTT
>JANHZU010001761.1:152644-163195 GCA_032468055.1 Acrochordus granulatus
GATATGGAAAAGAGTTGGCAGAATGAACTCAAACCAAACACTAGTTATGTCCAGGTGAACAGAACAGGAAACAAGCAACAGATTATGAGCCTGGCAGGTATATAAGGGGAAAAAAAGTCATTATTTTTATCTAAAACAGTGTTTCTTAACTGGAGTAACTTTAAGCTATGCTGGCTGTGGAATTCTGAGAGTTAAGCCCACACTTTTTAAAATCACTAAAAAAGGCTAACGCGGTCCTAAAATGACTTTCAACACTGAAAGCCTTTCCAGTTAACTTTATCATCTTTCCAACAATTTATAATATTTAAAATGTTACTCTGTAAATTAAAGATTATGATTGTGTCCATCAGTCTTATGACTTTATAGTCTAAAAACTGAAAGAGGGCTCCTTCTCATCAAGGGAAAAAGCGGAATAACAACTGTTCACAGGGCAACTGTTTCTCTTTAATGTTGACCCAGTAAGTCCAAATGAGAGCCAGTTTTCTCTTTTCATAAATGTACTATTGATTAGGAAAGAAAATAAGCTTGGACAAGTTATTTTTCCTGCTTTATACTTTTTATGCTTTTTCAGAGAACTTTCTCTATGGCTTCTCCATTAGAGTTCAGAAATGTTGAGCTACTGTAAATCCTGGAAACATTTTCCCATCATCAGTTTCTTAGCAACTACAGCACTTTTCAAACAAAAGTAGAGATATGGATTGCCAGAAAATGGGGAAAAGAGAAGACTAAGGGCAAAAAAAGATGAACACTGAACATTTCTCATAATTGTTCAAGCGCAAGGAAAGAGATAGGCCAGAATTCTCCATTTTGGCTAGAAGTGGTATAGTCCTACTCTACATGAAGACTGTATCAACACATTCTCTCCTCCTTGTGCTACATATGTTGTTCCCTTCTTTAGGGGTTTGAAGGAATTTTTTTTCTGTCTCTGTTTGCACTTGGATTAATTAATGGGTGATTAACTTGAGTTAGCTAATGTGTTTCTAAATGTTAGCTAACCTTGTTCCTCAGCAGTTTGCAGTAAATGGCAAATGTTTGTGTCCCGGAACAAATGTTTGCCGAGTGTCTAGACTTGGCTTGAAAAATGTAACCGTAAACCCAAGTGGATTGGTTCACATTCAGTGCAAGAGGCAAAACTTCACGGAGTGGGGGTGGGGTGGGGGTGTCCAAGTAAGGCAGTAAGAAGAAGTAGAACTCTTGACCAGTACAGAAGAAGCTAAATGCAATTCTGATAAAGCCTCATCAACGCTTCCAGCTAATATGCCACATTTATTTACTAAAAATGTGGCATCGAATCCTGAATGTATCTTTGAGTATATGTAAAATTCTCCCCCTCCTTCACAAGAATCAAATTGGAATTCCTTTCTTAAATATGAAAATGTATTGGGGAAAATCAGTTGAGAAAATATCAAGACAGCATTTTGCCTTTTCTTCCAGGCAAAAAGTTGATCTTGTTAATAATAGGTACTTTCAAAAAAATTTAGCTGTTTAGTTGCAGGAAGGTTTCCCTCCCACTGATCTGCTTATTTTATTTGTTAAAAAAGAAGAAATTGTGTGCAGGGACCTGTTTCATGGTTATTTTAGTGATTGGATGCTGTGAATTATAATTTTTGTATTATCAGAATTGTTTTTATTTTGTTTTTAATTTTGTTTGCTGCCATGCCTTGTTGAGCTGGATGGCCATGCAAATTACATATAAACATACACACATACATACCCATCATGATATTTCTTTTCACGGTAAACAGTGTTACGCAACACTGAAAGTACTGAAAGGGTAAAGAATACGAAGCAAAAGAAATTAAAGCATAGAGTAAAAAGGAAAGAAATGTAGCCAAGTTTACCTTTCTGTCCTTGCAAACCTTCCTTACTTTTGTTACCTCCCTAAAACACTTCTTCCCTTGCCCTTTTTCTTTAAACATTTTAGTCCTCCTTGTTTGGGGAACTCATCAGTCCGCCTTATCACACCTTTCTTGGTTTTCCCCTTCCTTCAATCTATTCACTGTTCCATCATGTATTTGTTTCATGATTTGATCCTCATTCATTCATTCTCTGTGTGTGACCAAACCAATTCAGCATATTTCCTTCACATTTCCTAACAAAGCCAACTCTGGTTCTCCTGAAATAAAGTTGGCAGAAGTATATTCTTTAAGAAACCACTTGGGCTTCTCTTGACAAATGTTATTTTCCCATAAAAGATCATGTATCACCTTCTACTTTTTAACAAGCACTAGTATATCTTACATTTTTTTCATCCACTTCCCTTTTTAATAAATATGCTACTAAAGTGTACAGGTTCATATATTTGCTTTAGTGTTTTACTATACATGTTTACCAGTCTATTTTCCTTGTTAGAAACTACTACCTTTGTCTTTGATACATTAATTTTTGAATTCATGATTCTTGTTGCATCATACAATATATCTACTGGACTATTTGCTACATACTGTATCATTAATATGATCAGTGAGCAACACAGCATTGTCTGCATAAAAAGGTGCATTCATGTCCCCAATTAGGATATCAGGATAGATGCTCCTAATACATTTGTTCAGAAATACATTTACGAAAATCACAAATCCTTATCTTTCTCACTGCTGAATCATCTGTTTTGTCTTCTTATTGCATTCACCAACTAATATTTATTTTATTTATTAGATTTGGAGGCTACCCTACTTCAGAAGAATTCTGGATGGCTTACAGTTTAAAATAGAAAAATATTTATTTTTAATCTGAAAAATCTGGAATTATTTTCTTTTTGTGCTCTTTCATCTTGTTCTTACCCATTAAGTAATCCTGTCCTCCTGTCCCACCTCTTGATTCCAGTCATTCCCTTTAATCTGCACTTCCAGGCCATTCCCATCTGGTCACTCCCATTGGATGGGCCTGATGTGATTTACATTTTGCCACACTTCTGTTAGTAAGAATAATACAATCAATTATACAGCATTTTGGATATTTTATTTATGCTTCTCAGTTTGGATGTTTTGCCCGAAACTGGCCTCCGTCTCTCCTTCCTTCTGACTTCCTGCCTCAAAAAACATCAGTCCCAACAGTTTCAAACTGTGGTAGAGATGCTCTAGAAAACAAATTCATCTGAAGATTGTACTGTGTAGATTAGCCTCCATTTGAAGAAAAAAAAGACTGAATTTTTAAGTCTGAAGGTTACTAGAATCCATTTGAAATCCACTAGAGGGCACTGGAATTATTTATCATCTTTCTTCTCCAGGTTCCCATGGTAGTTTTCACCAACAGGGATGAGAGAAGTGGTAACCTCAGAGTTCAAATAACAAGCACAGTTCATTAATGGATGGGGGTACCAAGCCACAGATACTAAGAATATCATGCCATAAGCTAGATCAGCCGTAGACTTATTTTAGCTTAAGCCATGCTTTGATGCCACCGTGTATCCTGGCAATCTAGATAAATACAATCTTGGGATCAGATCACTTTCTACTGCAAAGACCTCTCTGATCATGAGCATATTCACAGAGATCCTTTCTATGTGTGAGGTATAGCTTCTAAGGAAAGCATTTTTCTCTTGTCACTGGAATGCAGAATGCAGAGAATCTGGATGTGTAATTTACTCAAATTATATCTCATTCTATGTGCAAATCAGAATGCAGTGATAATACATTCCTGTATTGTAAAATGCATACAAAATGCATTATATTAAGGAAAAACTGTGAGCAAGAAATATATAAATTATGAAAATTAAACACAAAAATGCCTAGTAGGGAAAAGTGTCTGCATAAATGTGCATATTAATGCTAACATGGACATTTAAAAACCCTACAAACTGAAATGGATATGGGATGAAATAAATAATGCTGAAAAAAATTAAGAAAAATCAAAGTTGGCAGATTTGGCCATTCTTACTACAGAAGCTTAACCGCTGCCTATCCATTACCAGGTTAAGACTCTGATTTTTTAAAAAAATTCTCAAGAATATTTTGAACTCATTTTTAAAATTGAACTTAAGTTTAAAACATGGTTTACTGATTTTCTGATGTGACAAAAAGGCGTTATACCTTTTTTCGGGGTCAATAACACTGTGGCTCTTTTCATACAATAAAGTGTAATTCAGAGAAAGATAAGGACTGTGCTTCATATCATATCCTGCCCAATCAATAAACCATTTCATTGTTTAAGTCGGTGGTAGCCCAATTCATGTATGTTAAGATAAGGGCTGAGTTCCCATAGTTTGCTTATGCACAAAATGTTACCACATTCTGTTTTAGCCTTGGCTCCTTGTTGAATGACCAATCCTATAAATAGCCAATAAGGAAAGGATATGCTAAGATCACTGAAAGACTTAAAATGGAACCAAATTGCTTATACCTTCCCTGACTGTATTCATGGGCATCAGCAGAGGATGCCAGAATCTGCAAGATGATGAAGTTGCATTTGCTGTTTTTCATATTTTGACATCCACCCATCCACTCCCCCACACCAGACTCCACTACCCTTATTACCTATCTGGGCAGGAAGGCTTTGGCCTTCTCTTGCCATCTGGAGTCTTAATTTCTGCTGAAATTTGAAGGAACTTGTCACAAAAAGGAAGCCAAGAGGCTACCAATTATCTCCCTCTTTGTTATAGAAAGCAAGAATATTGTATAGTCCACAAGAGCCATTGTTTTTGGCAACCAAAGCCACCTCCAAGTACATGAATAAATTTGCAGGGCACCATTGGCTCCAAAGATTAGCCAACACTCAGTACCCAATCTGAGCAACACAGGTTCAGAAAAATACCTGAAAAGGATAAATGGGATGTACCAGTGTTTCCATCAGAGCCAATCTTAATTTTTCAAAAATTAAGTACTGTAGATAATTTCAATTATTTGCAAGGTAGGCTCTGGTATATTTGTTCACCTCCAGTAAATTATTGTCAAAAATTTTTGTCTATACTTAAATATCAGTTTTCATGATTTTAAAACATGCTTTTATTTTTGATGTCAAAATTCAGAAAACACACTGAGGATTCTCATTTCCATAGGGAAGCAGTATGATTTAATAAACAAAGTAAAATCCAAAAGAGAACAAGAGAGAAAGGAACATTTGGGTAATGTTACATGAATGTCTATGGGAAGCTGAAGTCATTTATTCATATAGAAATTTTTTGAAGATTTGCGTGGACATTGTTCAAAAAGCATTAGTCAACTCATTTAAAAATAAGTAAGCATGATCTATAATGTCATACTCACTAAGGAATTTCTGAGAGTTTGGCTAGGAAGAACCAACTGTTGTTTTCATTAATATTCAGTGGTACCAAATTTGCAGCTTGTTAAAGTTCAGACTTGGAGAACATGATGTGGGGGAGGTTCAGGGAACAATCTGATCTCTATGATTGCTTTAGGTCCCAGAGAATTTAATATTAAAGTCTGCCAGTCTTTTTTGCAGGAAAGGGATGTTCCAGTGTGTTCAGAAACAAAAGAAGGAGAATGACAAACAGACTTTAGAAAAAGGAGAAACTTCTGTGAATTCACAACGAGATCAGAGTGAGAGAACAAAAGAACAAATAGGAACAGAGGAGTTTTTTGTGAAAGAGCTGGCGAGTTGTGAAGGTGATATGGAAGAAGGCTGGTATGTGGAGCTGAGGATGTTTCTTCCAGTTATGCCAAGGAGACAATCAGCCCATGGTCCAAAGGGAAGAGGGTTAAAGCCACAGTTGACTTTTTGATCAGGTGACCAGCTAGTGAGTGGAGCTGTATTCCATAGTTATCACCTAGCCCTTAAAAAAAAGACAGGGAGCAATAGTGCAAGCCAACAAAGAGCTGTGTGAGGGAAACAACAAGACAGCCGTAGGCTCTGCCCAAAGGATAGATGCTGAGGATGTAGCTAATTATGCCTGCTGACAATGCAAGTATCCCTCTTTGCTGGAGGCTACTTTCTCTTCTTTAAGATTCTTCAGTCTCAGTCTTCATATTGCACAGAGACCTCTCCATTAAATCCAGTAGAATGAGATCCCCAAGGACAGAGGAAATTGTCCAGAAGCAGCAGAGAAGTCATAAAGATAGACCAAGAGAGGCAGAAGGCATTCCAGTGGGAGTAGTGCATATTGGATGAATTTGGAGCTGGTGGTGAAGGTTATGCGTGTTTCCCTATCAATAATCAGTGGAACAAGAAGGAAAAATAGAATCCTGGAGGTGAACAAGCTGAAAGAAAATGATGCCATTAAGAAAAATGGCACCTATGCCTATGTGGGAAGCAGGAAAAGTGATTTGGGAATCCTCAACATCGACAAGTAGGAGACCAATTAACAATGACATCCTCAGTCTCTGTTTTAATAAACTATGGGGACAAACACAAGCAGAGGCTACATGCTAGGCAGAGGATGTGGATGATGCCTTTCTGAATTAATCAAATTATTAATTTTGTAAATAGAATATTATGAAGCCCATCTTAGTGAACTTAGGTGAAAGGAGAGCATTCTATATAGCTGAAAATCTCAAAGGATAAACAGAAGGATAAAATATGCTGAAAATAAGATACATATCAAACTTGCATTTGGCATCAAGTTAGCAAGATTGAGTACAGTTTTAGAGGACAAAATCACAATTAAAAATAGCCTCAACAGGTCTGATTGGACCAAATCTACCTGTATTATTTGGAACTGTGGTGAGTGTGAGGTCCTCCACCTCAGTTGTAAAAATCTAATGTACAGATGCAAGAACCCAGAAGTTCTGACTAATGTGTATACATAGCTATTAATTCTACATTTT
This sequence comes from Acrochordus granulatus, assembly GCA_032468055.1. NCBI lineage: Eukaryota > Metazoa > Chordata > Lepidosauria > Squamata > Acrochordidae > Acrochordus > Acrochordus granulatus. The sequence continues at coordinate 159,364 of JANHZU010001761.1, forward strand.
ATAAAACTTCCTTTCTATTGACTGCACATTTAGCAAATAACTAACATTGTTTGTATTAACTTATACTATTGTCTCACAAATACTGAGAGCTGTTGTACCGAAGTCAGATACTTTGCATGTCTAATCATGCTTGGACAATAAAGTATCTGAGTATTTGAAGACTCAGGAAATCTGGCATGCTAGCATACTGGCAATGCATATAAGAAGTAACTAGGAATATTACTGCACCATCAGCTGAACATGAAGAAGTAGTGTGATATAGCAACATTAGTTGTGTGATGGTGAGAGCAATTTTTGGCTGCTTTAACAGAAGGATTAAAGGAGGTAATCACTCCATTGTATTCTGTGCTACTTAGACCATCCTTGCTGTATTGTATGTCATTCTGGCAGTGCAGTTTGAAAGAAGTATAGAAATGGAAGCATTTGTCTGGAAATCAAGCTTTATTAGAACAATTAGGAGAGCTGGGTAAGTTTAGTTTCTAAAACAGAAAGCAAATGATTTGATTGCTGTTTCCCAAAATTGTTATAGCTGTCAACTTCACCCTAACCCTCCAAGGGTTAGGACTGGACCTGTCCTTGTTGAAACTAAAAATGAAACAAGGCTTGAAATTAAAAGAAAGGAGATCTCAACTGAATTTTCTGGACAATACGAACTGTCAAACAATGGAAGAGTCTTCCAAAAACAAAAGTGGATTCCTCCTCACTTGAAGTTTTCAGTAGGAGTACAAGAATCATTATTGCCATTGTTTTAGTGGAGTTCTGCAATGAGCAGGAGGTTGATCAGATGATCTATTAGGTCCACTCCAATTCATATACTCTGTATTTTATTTATTTTTTCTTGCATTTCTATGCCGCCAATCTCCAAAGACTCTTGGCGGCTTACAAGCATTATATTTATACATTTATTTCAAACCCCGCTCCCCTCAGCTGGCCAGCAATGTTCACATCGTATACTAATATAAAAATGTATACTAAGAAGATTCTAAAGATGAAGGAAATTACAGAATTCCTGCCCTTTGAATGATAAATTAATTCAGACAACTATGGGTAATTCTGCTAAAGCTCATAGTATAGTTCCTGGTAGTCTAGATACATCCTAAATAATGGATATTTGAGCTTTTCTATTCCCAAGAAGGCAGTTTCAAACTGGTTTCCTGACCCTTCCCCAAAGGAGGGGGAGGATGTATTATTCTGCTTGATAGGTTGTTGTGATCAAGCAAGGAAACAGAGATATACAATTGCTGTCCTTTTCAAATAGAGGAATGGGTTTTTCAAACAAGAAATTATTTATGTGATTGTATCCCTCCCTATGCCATTACAATTAATTCTGCCCTAGGTATAGAAATAACTGTCACAGAGGTAACTGTGTGAAATCTGGACAGTGCAGGCTGTAATAGCTGCTATTTTTAGTTCAGGAGCACTGCATCTCTAAGCAAGGGGCCATCTTCTTTCGACATTCACTGAGAGCAGACCACACCGGGATCAAAGACCATCATTTCTAGAGAGGCAAAAAAGGGATCCTTTTCTCCATCTCAATTTTTGTTCTGGCTACATTTTAGAAAATAGCTGCATGGCGTGGGGGGGGGACAAGATGATGCCTACACATTTAAGCAGAATTGTTTCTGCAACCCTTGAAACCTGCAGGCTTAAATCTTGGTGCAAACATACTAATATAATTAAGGACTGACTGAAACTTGATGCTGTGAATACTGTATATATAGACTGAATTCATCTTTTAATGAATGGGCTAAAATAATCCCATGTCCCAAGGTCAACTTTTTTATTATTTCTCACAATACTGTTGAGGAGAGTGCCTCTAAATCTGTAATGAATGTTTTTTCACCATCCTGACATAGGTCAACACCTCCTGCCCCTCCATCTCCATCTAAGTATCAGGTAAAGACACAGAGTATGAAATTTTGGAGCAATTTCACTGGCTTCTCTCATTTTAGAAATCTAGCCTCTAAGTTCATTCTCTGAGGCAAATGGAGTAAAAGCAGAGCCTTGTTTAAGCTATAAAAATTGGCTGATGAATTGTCAGCTACTGAGGCTTTCTGAATTTCAGGAAAGAACATTCTAGAGCAATGATGATGAATCTTTTGGGCCTGGCATGTCAAAAATTCAGAAAATGCCCAACTTGACTCTTGGTGTGTTACACACACACCTCCAGATAACAACAACAACAAAACCAATTCTCTGCTTCTCTCCCTTCTAAGCCACCCTGAGCAGCAGTACGTGGTGGCAGCTGGACCTCAACTTCAGTCCTAGCACCGATGCTGCCGTTCCAAGGGGATGCCTCACACCATCCCTCAAGGCACATGAACCTTGGGAAATGGCACAATTGCTCCCATGGCCCAGTGATCCCCAGGATCTGCCACACTTTACTTATCTTCATGCAGCGTTTTCTTTCTGTTAACAGATATCTGCAGTCTACCTGAGACTCTTCTGGGTGACAAGAGGCCTTCATTCTTGAAGTGGCTTCAGAGAATGCTCTTCTGCAGCCTTTGAAAACTGTGTAAAATGTACCATTCTTGCACAATTTTCAGAGGATCCAGAGATTACATGAAGGCACAGTCCTTTCATGCAACTGTCAGAGGGTCTGGAGGCCATGTGAGGCACACCCCACTCTCATGCAGCCTCTGAAAATTGTACAAGAGGGTAAACTTTCTAGAATAGTTGCCAGATGATGGTGAATGCTGGCACAAACACAGGCATGTCACCCAGAATGTTGCAGGGTGTCAGCTTTGACACATGTATCATAGGTTCATCCTCACCAGCTTTGCCAGAGTATGGCTTTGCCATTGAGAAATCTAATTTGCAAGTAGCCATTCATCAATATTCAATAGGCATTGCAGGATCTCCTGTCCATCTGCATCCATAATAATGAGGCACAATCTGATAGGACTTGTTGACCCAAGTTGCTTGAGCCTTATAATCAAAATGTTGACCTGAACAAGTATTTACTTATTTATCTATCATATTTATTTGCCACCGATTTCTCTCATGAGGGACTCTCAGCAGCTTACAATCGCATTACAATTTAATAATTATAATTACATTAAACCCTGCTTTCCAGATGACCAGTGGTGTTCACGCCCAGGGGTTTCCTCCATGGATCCTTCTGCCCTCAAGCTCAGGCAGGTCCAGCACCAACTTTCTGCTCCCCTCAATGCTGGCCAGATTTCCTGCCAAAGTGATACCCATTTATCTACCCACATTAAAAAAATGGTTTCAAACTGCTGGGTGGGCTGGAACTGGAGGCAAGTGACAGGAGCTCACTCCATCACACAGTGCTGTGGCTTGAACTGCTAGAGTGTCAGCCATTTCTGGTCAGCACAGCTAGCATCATTAAGCTGCTGTGCCACTGTGCCTCCTCGTGAAAGAAGAATGAAGGAATGGCCTTGGGAATGAGGAAAGTATTAGCAAACTATTAAGGGGGACTATGAGGAAAGATTATACAATCTTGAGAAGAAAGCATGAGAAAAATCACAAAATAATCCTGCATTAATTTTATTTGGTATAATATGTGGCAGAGACAAACAGACCTTCAAGATGCTGTTCTCCAAATCTACAGTAATAGCTTGCTCCTGGGATTGCTCCCTTGATCTTGCCTATCTTGGTGACAAATAATCAACAACAACTTGATGGCACATAATCAATCAATTAATGGATGCTTCAATGAACATGTAATATGTGTATAATTAGATATCTCATTCAGAATCAACCATAATCATTCTGATAGATGTGCTTCTGATAGAAATACAACTCTGTTGATTCTATGGGATCCCTGATGGCTTTCAATTCCTTTGACCACAGTGCTTTCCTGGATCAT
>JANHZU010001762.1:46655-60272 GCA_032468055.1 Acrochordus granulatus
TGCCAGTCTGTTCACCCAGCCAGAGAAATATCATTGGCTGGGGTATTTGTGTTTGCTAGAGGAGGGGAAAGGAGGGAAAACTGATTTCAAAATTGGCTGTAAGTTGTATAGAGAGCTCTGGCTCTACATCTAGCCAGAGGTTGAGAGCTGGAGCAGCTGATATATTACCAGTTACTAACACAAGTAGGGAGAGCTTTAGGACTAAGAAAACATTAATTCTTGCCTTCTGGCATATAATTCCAGAGATCAAAGCTGAGCTGTTTGAAACCTCAAGCAAGACTGGACAGAATGTAGGTATGTATCTTGTTCCTGTGCATTACATGCACCATGCTAAACACATTTGGTGTTTTTGGAACAACCTATTTTGAGAATAGATTGCTGAATCATATGTTTGTTCTATTTTTCTCTTTCTGGTGTTGGAGATTGGATAGTCTGGAGTTATCTTTTCTTGATGAGAAAAGACAAGCAAACTACTTACCTTCAGACAGAACTACAATATAATTGCAAATTGTATTTAGTGAAGGAATTGTCTCAGATGAGTATAGAAATGGACAGAGTCACATTTTTGGCAGCCTCAGCAGTACCTCCAAGAGTTTTTCATTCTTTGCTTTGCTATATTTTGAGTTCAAATCTATTTGAAGTGTTTCATTTGCTCTGTGTGAGTTTAATATGTTATTTTTTAAGATGAGCTCTTTCGGAAGGTGGCTGAAGATTATGTGCAGTTTACTGCCTTTGAGTTAACAGGTGAGTTCCTGAACGAGGTGTGTTCTGGTTATATTATTCCCTGTGAACCAGAGACTTGGAGACACTTAGCTGAATTAGAAGAATAGTTGTGAATGTGTGAAATATGAACACTTTTTTACATCTATGAGAGCAGCAGAATCTGTTGAGTATCTTCCAAATATACACTCCTGTCTTAACAGTAACAGAAGGTTGGGAGTGATGAACATAGAGGAAAGATGTTCTCTGTTATGCCCTCCACATGTCTAAGTGGTTGTAACTGCCAAATTTTTCCAGAGACCTAATCTTAAATTTGTGTTCAATCTGTGCATCTTGTGGTAACCTGTGTTTTTTACTTTCAGAGGAAAAAGGAATTAATCTGAATCAAAAGAGCACTGCCACCTATTTTTACAGCTGTTGTCATCACTGAATTCTTTATTTTGTGAAAAGCAACATTTTCCATCAGAGATAGCAATTCATGCCTTTCTAGTGGGTCATATTTTCTACTTGCTAGTTGGAATGCCTTGCACTTTGGATATGTAGAACATCGTTTGTTGGCCACTATCCAAGGAACAGGAGACAAGTAAATCAAAGAGGATATGAATATGCTGCAAAATGTGCTGCTTTGTTGAGTAGAAGACATGACTGCCTTGTGCTCCCATCCCACCAGAGGCTGACTAAATTACTGAAGTGTGTTGAGAATTGTTATTTTTGCACAAGAGACCTTATTACTGGCTAGGATTGTTTCTGCTATTTTGAAGATGTTGCCTAATTCTTAAGCTTATTTAAATGGCTTCCAATAAGTTATCTACATGTAAATAAAATGCAATGTAATCCTATTTATTAATTAAATTTATATGCCGCTGAAATCTGAAGACTCTCGGCGACTAACAACACTAATACAACAATTAAAAATAGTTAAAAATAAAACCATTAAAACAACTTGGCGGACTAGCGAGGTGGACTAAAAAAGATTTCATACATAAAAAGGGGGATATGCTGTTGAGGAATATGGTCAGCTTTCTGTTTCTGCTGGAGTTTCTTCAGACTATTTGGAGAGATAGCTGGAGATGACAATCTGCAATTATGACCAAAACTGCAGAAAGCTAGGAAAAAAATCTGTTTTTACTGAGTGATTACATGTGTCATATACAACTGGTTCTTGCTTAATGGCTTGTTCAGTGACCATGCTTATGATGAGGCTGAATGAATGGTACTTACAGCCTGTCCTGAATTAAAGATTACAGCATCCCCGTAGTCACGATTACCATTTGTGACAAGTAAAGTCAACATGGAAGCTGGCAGGTCACAAATGCTAGCCATGTAATGTTTTTGCTTAATGATGTCAACTGGAAGTGCAAGAATTTGTCACAGTGAGCAGTCACATGACCTTGCACTTTGCAACTACATTGCTTAGTGACACAAATTCCAGTCCCGATTATCATTGAGGACTACCTGTAAGGGTTGATCTTATTTAAATGGTAGTTTATGAAGAGCTGCTGCTTTTTCACCATTTTGTATGAGGAAAACATTTCTTACCTGCAAGCCATCTCAGAATGGCTCAAGGTCTGATCATCAATTTCTGCCAATCAGTGGCTGTTAACGTAGCAGCAGGAACAATTGTTTCAACTATGGGGCTCAAGCCTAGTGAGACAGCTTAGTTGGCCAAAGTAATTTAAAACAAGAATACATGCAAGACAAGAACTACTTGGATAGTTCCTAAATCTATATTGAGTAGATTTAGACATCGATACTGATATGATTCTGGAGTTCCAGTGCATTTATAGGCATAGCACAATATGGAAGCCGAGAGAATGGCAGAATGCTATAGAGTGTACAAATATAGTTAGTATTAATGATTTTCACAACAAAATGGATTTTTTTTTCTACCCTTGGACTTTTTAAAAATGACTGGCCTGTTTATTAGGGCACTCAAGAGAAGGCTGCATACCTATTCTAGTCAATGGTACACAGAAAGAGGATTGGTGAATAAGCAAATGGGAAGTTTTTCTATATTCTTACTCAGCTGGAATACGGGCTTGGATAATTCTTTTTTATACAAATGTACCTGCCAAGGAGCAGCATGACAGAAGAGCCATCACATTTTAGCTGTTACTTCTGTATTTTAAAGTGAGCTACCAACTGCAGCCTTTGAACATTTTTTTGTGGCCCAGGAATGATTTTCCAAGTAAACTCTTTATAGGTTATTTTTGTGAAAAATCCAAGAAAACTCTGCCACAAGATGACAAATTACAATTTAAATGCCCCAATTCATTCCTCTATCACAAAAGCCTGCTGTATCCATGTACATGAGGCAACCACCCCATAGTTCACAGCCTCGCAAAAGGATCGAGGCTATTGACTGCTAAAGCTTGCCCAGCTGTTTTGATATGATTGCTTAACACTTCATTTGGGAGGGCAAGAAACTCTTTCCATACTTGCTGTCGATAGCTCACAATTATTTCAGGAAACTTGTTTCCTAAGACTTATAGCTGTCAACGAAAGTAGAGATTAAAATGCCACATGCTAAAGACCAGTAAAAGGCACATTTTAATCTGAGAGCAGTTTTAAATGTTTAGTAATTTAGTCTCAACAGTTGTAGTAAGTATCTGTGCAGGTCACTACAAACTGAACATGACCTCACTTTGCCTGAGTAGCAGACAGCATTGAGTTGCCTCGGAGGCTAAGCACTTTTGAGCCTATTTACTATTTGGATGATGAAACTACCTGTGCTGTAGGTTTCCTTTAAGACCAATTTTAATGGTCTGCCGGGCCTTAATGAGACAATGCACACAGGTAAGAGTAAAGTTAAACTTTACTTTACAGTAATTACGTTCTTTTATATACAAAGAATTACAGTACATATTTTGGGAACACCTGGATAGGGCAACCTTCCCCCTCCCCCAATTATCATAAATTTCACATACAGTCAACTGGGTATGGGAAGCAAAATGAATTCATAACCTAAAGACATTTCCTCTTCTTCCAATGTAGCTATTCCAAAGATATCTTTTCGCAGCCACTCTCCGTAGACTCGAGCAGCTCTGCAAAGCCATATAGGGCTGGTTTTTCACTAATACCGGTATATACTTGGTTGACTCCTTTTTATTATCCATGCAGATAGCAAATGAGCACTGGAGAGACATGGCAGCATAGACTTTGTTTAGACCTTCTCCTGCAACAGCTCTGTTTAGCCATAATTCCCAGTGATGCCCCCTTCACAATCAATCAGCATGCCTGAGGATGAAACAATGCATATTCCTTGGAGAAACAGGTTTTTTTTATCTCCAGCTTAAGTTAGCATTGTTAAGTGCCAATTTCCTCACCTGACCCATATTTATTTTGGTTTCATAAAGAAAACTTGTAAGTTTATAAAGCTTAACATCACTTTTGTAAACAACCATCAAATAACATGAACAATATTTCTGCAGCTGCTTAAGAACTGCAGTCTGTGAAAGCTTATGTCATCAATGTGTTAGTTTCAAAGATGCTGCAAGGCAGTTGTTTTTGCTGCAACAGATAAACACAGATCCTCTTCTACCCCCCATCAATATTACATTTCTTTTGAGCCCTCAAATATAAGCAAGCCTCTCCAAACTTTCTTGACCAGATACTAGGGTAGGCTCATAAGCTTTTACAAACGTATTTTTCTCCAAGTGATCACAGATCTGGCCAATGTAAAATCTTCACATCATATATTATCACAAGGTGATCACTGAGATATCCTGCTGCCTTAGGGGTCTTTCAACTTTATCTACAAAAGAGCATGCTCTCTGTAATTTGGCTTAAGTGGTGATTAGCAGAATGGAGAGCTTTAAGCATTTATCTAACCAAGAGAGCAGGATAAATTTGAGCTTTGTTTTCTACAACTTTTCAAGATGTTCTGCACAAGCCTGAATCATGTGACTACATGAAGACCACAAAGACTGTGTAGAGAGGATTATTGCATTCAAGTAGCTGTCACATATAAATTGATCCTTACCTTCTTGAATGTGCTAAACATTGCAAATCTAGAAAAGGAGATAGAAGTGTGTCCATTATTTAATATAACTGTCAATATTTGAATACTCAAATGCATCTTGATCTTGGATGTGAACATTATCTCAGTTCCTGTAATGCAATGTTTCAATCCTTGTTTCTATTTTCAATACCTTTTTGCATTCTGGGTAATTCAATCACACTGTAAAATCTCATATATTAACACAGGGATAACAAATGCTTTTCGTGTAGCTCATTAGTAACTATGCATATTTGGAGGAAAGACATTTTAATTTAGCATGAACATGAATGCTGTAGAATGTTACATATTTTAAATTTCCATTTTCAATTAAAAATACACCCACATTTTGAAATTATACATCCTAAATTAAAGGATTTGCAATCAGTTTACTATCTGCAGGAAAATGTAGAAAAGTGGTGCAGAGAAGCAGGAACTATGACATGTTAGCAACACATTACTCATCTATATTGGCTAGGATTCTCCATATATTTCAATATTATCAGAACAGTGTCTATGTATCTGTAGTTCCAACAGGATCAATTCAAGCCTCTGGAAAAAGAAAGAAGCTCTAGAATCTCCATTACAAGATTGGCCAAAGAATGTCCTTAATTTAGTTTTACACTGTACAGCTCCCACAAGTACCCCATTCATTAAAAATTTAACAGCTTTATGTTTTTTAAAACAGATCTAGGCACCTGCATTTCTCCCTTGTCAAAAGTTTAGATAAAATCTCTGGAAAAAGGAGAAGCACAAATTGGTTCTCAGACCCCATCCCCTATTTCTACCTGGAATAAACATGAGTTCCCATAATTCTGGCAAGGTACCACTTCCCAATAACAGAATTAATATACCCAAACAACTTTAAATTCAAAACCATTTTAGTCTCTGGAAATTCAACTCTTACCAACTATATTCTTCAACTCTTACTTGCTCTGTTCTTTTGGGTTAAGAACACTCAGCCCCTATTTGGCCACTGTAACTGCTAAATGGAGAATTTTTTGCCACATGTGGCCATCTTGTTACATAGAGGCAGCAAGTCTTTACCTCATGCTAACCAAGACCTGGGTGGTGATTCCTCTTTCTGTCTCATCTTTTCCTTAAGTTATACCTTGTAGCTTCTTAGCTTAATTAACTGGACTTTAATCTCTGAACTTGATTGGTGCTGTTGTGCTTGATAAAATATTCAACACTCTCCAATACTTTTGCAATATTTTCTATTTCACTGCTTAGTTCAGTTAACAGCTTCTTGCTTTATGAAACAAGTTGTTTAAGGAGGCTGAAAAGAGGGAATGTATAATATAAATCACTGGGCAATTGACTGAAATGCCACTTCAAAAGTTCAAATTGGTTTGAACAGGAATTCCTAGCCAAAGATTCAGAATGTGCTGCTACATAAACCCCTGTTGTTACAGTCACCCATATGATCCCTAGGAATCTGAACAAAACAATTTAAAAAGTTCTCAGTTTAAATATTTAAAATAGCCTCCACCAAAAATATTCACAGTTTTTTTTTCCATGAAACAAATATCTATTTAAACACATGACATTGCAAGAACCGAGTTGGATAAAGCAGTGCAGGTTATCTCTCTTCTTATAAGTACAGATGTGAAGGGAGGGCAGGGGCTGGCACAAAGGAAGCCCTGAACACACAATCTACATGATAAAAGTCCAGCTCATGGGAAGGCCTAGAGACAAAATTTAGAGCTTTATTTTGTTTCCACATGAGAAATGTTTAATGTGATGAGTCTCGTGATTGGCTTGACTTGCTTGATTGTTTTCATTTAAAAAAGTTTTGGTAAAATGCCCTTGGTTTCTTGTATCTGTCTCATTCAGAAGAACTGTCCTGTTTCCTTTTCTGCAGGAGTCACGCAGAACAAAAGGTGTTTGCATTTCGCCATTTTCAGCAATAAGCAGCGCTCGGCCTGCAGATGTTCAAGGAAAACCAACTTTAAGCACTAAGGTTCCATTAGTCATAATGCTTTACAAAGTCATTAGCTGTACTTGGAGAGAATGAAATGAATCAGAGAAGAGGATGAGATGCACAATCAGATAGGGAATATTTCGCAGTGCCGAGTAGATACTGTCACTGTGGAAAGCCAACATTGAAAAAAGTAATGGATCTGAATTTGAACTGCCACTGCAACGCTGATGATTGCCTACAGGCCCTGAATATCTCAGAATTATTTATTCCAAGATGAGAAGCTCTAGATTAGGACAGAGTTAGAATTCCTGCTCTGTGCAAAAATGTGGACATCTAAAGACGACCAAATGGGAGCTAGACAAAAGGTTTCTGCTTCAAACTGGAGCTTAACAGTCTGTGAGAGTTCAGATGTCTGGGCAAACAGAAGGGTGCCAATATAAGGATGATCAAATAGTTTGCTGATTTTATAGTATGAAAGGGAAACCATGTTAGGTATGTGATGTCCCTGCATAGAAAGTAATATTGCCATATACAGGGTGAAGTAATAATTTCTCTGATCCCCAGCTACAATTTAAAGAAACAACTACCAGTACCACAGCAAGCTACATTTCTGTGGTGCAGATAATATATCTGTCTGTTTATGAAATACTAAATATTTCTACCAGATTGAAAGACAGTGCTACCAACCTAGCAACTAGTCAGAAATAAAATGTTGCATCAACTGAAAAATGAAGAAAAAAGAATGAGAACCTCAGGCAGGTGCTGGAGCTCTTCATGTTCCAGTGTGGAGAACTGTAAGCTCAGCGATACCTCATTTTGATATGACGGTACACCTTAGGGGTCACCCCATTAAATTCAAGTCAACTTTCTGTAGGTGGGGTGTGGAAGTGTTGCAGGATGTAATATGAAAGTCTTACTAAGTTGGATACTAATCAGAATATTCATTTTTCATCTTGAACATTTATTCTCATATAGAGAAGTCATCAACTGGTTTAATTTTCTGAATTAGCCCATAATTTAGGAATACACCTATACATATGCAAACATTATTTTTAAGCAGGCTTGCCACATAAAAGGGCAAAATTAGTTTTATTTGTCCACGCTGACAAATCATTTTGATGACAAGATGACTTTGGTGAACAAATTGCAAAAGCGAAATAAAACCTTACAGCAATGCTGCACTGAAAAGCTAGACAAAAAATTTACTTATTTTTCTAACCTGCTTTTTAGTGGTCAAAACTCTGTTGAAGAGGGCGCTCTAATGCCATTGCACTAAAAATCTAAGTCCCAAAAGAAAGTATCAGATAGTATTTCTGAGTATTTCCCCTGTAAGACCTAGGTTCACAGAGGCACACATTGTTCTGTTTTGCAGAACTGAGGTCCTCAACTAACTTCAAGTATTTTTTAAAGCACCTGCATTTGAAAAGCTCCACCCTGACAGCAGTTAAGATTGCAAGGAATGAAAATTAAGAAATAACCTGCTGCATTTCCTTTTGTATCCTTAGAATCTGGGTTCAATAGTTAAACATTTTGGAAATATGAGGGGCCTGTGCAAAAGTCTGTTACGATAACAAACTATTTCTTTGGAGCTACATGGGAATAATCTAGGAATGCAAGTCTGTTACAAAATTAGCAAACTGATTATTTTAATGGAATTAAATATTTTAACCCAAGTGGATTCCTTTATTTCAGCATTATGATTTGCCAGAAGAAAGTACAGACCACCTGTATTCTTGCTCCTTGGTTGGACATCATAGAGATTTAGTTAAAATGTATCTGTACAGATTGAGCAGGATGATGCTGAAGGTTAAGAAACTGGGGACGTGTATTAAAAAGAAAACAACAAACAAAAACAATCCTTTCCCATACAATTAAAAAACCAACCAAAACAAATATGTTGACCCGTCTGGCCTCAAACTGGCTTCACTTAAATTTAGACTCAGGAGGTTCATGGCCAGGAGAGTCCTGGTCCAGTTCTAGCACCACATTTTGCTCAGGCAAAGGCAAGATGCCCTGCCCCACAGGCGTTTGTGTTTTCCCAGAGAGCCAAGAGATCTGCTCCAATGTCTGAATGTTTCTGGTCAGCCATGAGGTTTGCCCAGAAGGCAGTGGAGCTTCCCTTCCGGGCCAAGGGGGTTGTTCAAATGCAGACAATCTCTCTGTTGACCAAAATGTCTGCTCCGTGGAGGGTGCAGATATTGCTTCTTGGCCTGGACAGAGACTGTGCTCAGGAGACTGCAGTTTCTCAGCTGTCCAAAAAGATTGCTCCATGGGTGGCAGCCCTTTTGCACTAAGCCAAGAGGTCTTTTCGTGCATTTGCAAGTTCTCTAGTGGGCAGGAGGTTTGCCCTAAGATGGGTGGACATTTCCCCGTTGGCCGACAAGACTGTTCGCCAGATACAGATGTCCGTTCTCTTGGCTGAGGGTTCTGCTCCACAGTCACAAAGCCTCTTTCTTTGGATTGAGCATTCTGGTCGACCGGCCGCAGTGCTTTCTCTGAAAGCAAAGGCCTGGGGTTTAGTGGGGCAGGAAGCCTGTCTGAGAGCTGAGGCCTCAGGCCCATGGCGGTAGAAGGCTTGTCAGATGATACAGGCCGAGTGTCCACAGGGGTAGGCAGCCTGTTGGGCGTCTGAGGCGGTGAGCCGGTCGGAGCGACTAGCTTCTCTGACGGCTTAGACCTCAGGGCCACCGGGCTGATGGGTCTGACTGGCGGCTGCGGCTTCAGGCTCAGTGAAGGGGCCGCCTTCCCTGGAGGCTGAGGCAGCGGCCCCACAGAAATGGCCTTGCCCTGCAGTGGAGACCTCAGAGAGTCCAGTTCTGCAGCTCTGTCCACTACCTGCCCGCAGGGTGGTGGGGGGGCTGGGGGCTTATCTAGCAACAGGGGTCGGGGAGCACCAGCCGAAGGCGATGGGTCTGAATTCTTGGGTGCCTCTAGGGTCGAGCAGTCGGCTGCTGTCCCAGATCCGGGTGGCTTCTCCTCGGTGGTGGCAGAGGGCTGTCCCTCCCAAACTACAGTGGGGGACAGTTTCTCAGGAGGCTGCCCCTTCCGGGCCCCGGGGGAGGCTAGCTTTTCTGAGGCCCGCAGCCTAAGGGCCACCGTAGGTGCCGACTTCTCTGAGGGGTGTAGCCTCAGAGCCACTGCCGAAAGCGGCTTGTCTGATGACTGCAACCTAAGGGCCAGGGCAGAGGACAGTTTGTCCGAAGGCTTGAACCTCAAGGCCAGGGTGGAGGGCAATTTGTCAGAGGGTTTTAAACTCAGGGCCAGGGTGGAGGGCAGTTTGTCTGCTGGTTGTAGCCGCAGTGCCACTGTAGAGGGTAGTTTATCTGAGGGTTGTAGCTTCAGGGCCACCGAGGAAGGCGGCTTGTCTGAGGACTGTAGCCTCAGAGCCAATGAAGAGGAAGGTGGTTTATCTGAGGATTGCAGCCTCAGGGATACAGTCAGAGGAAGCCTCTCTGAGGACTGAGATTTCGGGCCTGTAGCTGCAGGCTGCTGGTCTGATGGCTGAGTGTTTTGGCAGCCAGCTGCTGATTCTGTGGGAGGCGCATACTCACGAATCTCTCCTGGCTCTAGAGGGTTAGGTCCGCAAGGATCGTGTTCTGTGCATGACAGGCGTCCATCCAGTTTGGAGATGAACAGCATGCCTTCCCGATGTTGTTTGCAGAATGATCGGGGACACATCTCACAGAAGGAGGCTGCATCTTTGTTGCACACATCACACTGATGCCAAGGACATTCCCACTTTCCTGCAGCATGGGAAAAAGTGTGACTGAAATAAGCTTCTCAGCAGAGAGACCGATCCCTGAAATCAAGATGCAAGGAAATCCTAATTGGTGGAAGATGTTCAGAGAAAATCGCTAAATTCAGTTCCAGCTTCCCAGGCATACAGATGCTGGTATTAAATTGCACGCAACGGATGTAACACCACAAAGATCTAATTTATTACATACAATGGTTTCATTCCATTTTTATTGCTGTGTTTTAACTTTACCCTGGCTCCAACTGCAGGAACGTCCATTTGTGATCATAGATATCCAATAAAGGATATCTATGATCACAAATAAACAGGGACTTAGTCTCACCTGGAATTCTAGCCTTTATTATTAGCTTTTTAATATTATTAGCATTTTAGCGTAGCATCCATGCCTTCTTTTGAAGTGTATCATATTTTTCTTTTAGCCAAAATCATTTCCTTTGATGTATACAATTAGCCTATTCAGAAACTTAATAGGGCTAAATACTGAAGTCCTTGAGTGCTGCAGCGCTAAACAAAACCGGATGGGAAAGGAGGAGACGCAACATATTTAAGAGTGCCTGTCTTTTCTGTGTCTAAGCAATGCCTTTTATTGTTGTTTTCTGATACATCAAATGAAGATATTGTTTCTGGACCCTATATAAAGACTTGACCCTCTCTTAGTAAAATGCAGACTTGACTCCCCTTAATAAAGTGCCTTTCACTTTGCCTGAAGTAACTGTGCTTGGTATTGTATGTGGAGGATGGCTGAAAAAGCTACTTTGCAAAAATATAGTGTTTCTCAAATTCAAAGACTAAGTTCTTTCCAGCCCCAATGCCACTGAATCTCAAGACGCAAACAGTCATTGCGCTTCTATGGAATATGCGTACTTGTTCACAAAGAACAGTTTTTATTCTGTAATGCTCGGGGCAAGTTAAAGGGAGCTTAAGGAGGACAGAATTTAACTTTAATAGAGACATAAAGATTTCCAGTTCTCACACTTCAAGAAAAGGTTACAGGTGGTATAACCCCTTATGGGTTGCAACTAGCTGCTATTTAACATTTCATTAGCAGATGTCTGGTTCCTGGGCTCCTCTCCCTCATTTCTTCTGATCTGCCTTTGTTCCTTACTCTAGCTGACTCAAATGATAAATGCTGCTTCAGATAACAATTATATGCCCACATAAATTAGTCAATTCACATTCAAGGAGTCGTTTACAAGAGAATCCTTCAAATTGGGGAGACAGGAAATGTGACTCTATCATTTAATAGCATGTATTTAAAATCTTAAATACACTTAAATACAAAGTGGAACACTTTAATAAGAAAAAAGGTACAGCTGAGATAATTGGCTCCAATTCATCCAAATAATCTTTTCTATTAGTACTGCATTTAATAATGAAGGAAAGAATTACATTTTTTAAATCTGACTTAGATTTTGATTCATTAACATAGTTATGAAAAGACTATGTCAGTGTTTGGTTGATTAAATCTATTTTAAGGAACAAAACTTCAGCCAGTATGTATTTATCTGGTCCTTCCCTAATGTATGGTTTATGAGCTACCATCAGCTCCCGCAAATATTACATGCTAGGGAGTGTTGTTATTTGCAGTGACAAAATATAAGAATATTACTGACCTGCAGGTCGCCTAGTCAGATTGAGGCAGTCAGCATGGTAGACTTTTGGGCAGCCTGGTCTCTTACAGGAAACCAACTGCCCACCATCTCCACAGCTGAAACATTCATCTTCCCGCTCTTTCATGACTTCTGTCTGTGACTTGCGCTTTCCATGCCTCCTCTTACATTTCTTGGATTTTTCTTCTGTAGCAGGTGGCTGGTTCTGGAGACAGAAATAATTCCAGTGAGCAACTGTTCAGAATGGGAAAAATTCCCTGTTCTTATATAACTTGTTTTATTTAACTTGTTTAACTAAGATACATAGTAAGGTTTCCAATCTGAAGGTCCATGTACCATTAGTAGGTGTACTTCTACAAGGAAAACAAAATATGTTGGCTTTAACTAGCGGTATGGAATTAATATATTTATAATAGATATTAGATCAGCATAAATCATTGACCTAACAAAACTAGATTTGCTTAGCCTTTATGAGATATTTGAAACCTAATATTTGACAGATCTTTGCTTCAGGAAAAGATATAGAGATTTAGAAAAGAAATCTAGAATTATTTTTTTAACTTTTGTTTGTAATTTGTATTCTCAGCTAGTTTAAAGAATACAGAATAGTCAACAGGGATACTACTTTTATCAACAGGAGCAAATTATATAAGCAGTAGAGGACCACACCAGCACAATCAGAATTCCTCACATTCAATATATGTATGGCTAATATAATTCTGAGTGCATATAAGGGAATATATTCAAAGATAGATTGTCATACCTTTGGTCGCACTCCAAGGAAGCCACTGCAGTTTGGTGCTCCACACTTGCAAACTGTTTTCCCATTCCCCAAACATTCCAGGTTGTAGTTAAAAGTCAGCTCTGTCCCTGGAAATGAAAGAAATCAGTGAGACCCACTTGAATGATAACTTACAGGCTTTTGAGCATGAGATTCAGTATCTAATATGAAAGATCAAAAACCAACCAGAAGAAAAATTAAAAGTGATAAGAGGAACTGTTTCTGAAGTACGGGTGTGACATGTTTTTTCTAACAGAATATCTATGACAGAGAGCAGTATCCATGAGTTAATAATGCAATTACTAGACATTTTGTAGGACCTAAAGAAAACATTTCTGTTTCTTTACTGTTCCTTTTATGTCATTCTTTTCTTCCTTTCAGAAACTCTTTCAGCAACTACTATATTCCTACAGGTTTCTGGAGAAGTGAAATCCTACCAGTGCTAACAAGGCAGGCAGGACCTCTTCAATCAAGCAAATGGAAGAAATCTTGGCATCAAAAACTATGTAAGAAAGGAGCAAAGAAGGGCATGAAGAAGACATGAGACAGGAAAAATCTTCAGTGGGTGGTGTTTAGAGAAAAGAAAGAAGAACCTTGTACCTGCAGCAAGCAAAGTATCCTCTGCCATCCATCAGCAAAGAAGTGAACAAAGAAAATGTCCATATACTCAGGACCATGAAATGTATCAAGGGCCAACTATCCACAGTGGTGCAAAAAAGTATTTAGTCAGCCACCAATTGTGCAAGTTCAACCCACTTAAAAAGATGAGAGAGGCCTGTATTTGTCATCATAGGTATACCTCAACTATGAGAGACAAAATGTGAAAAC
>JANHZU010001762.1:106562-120850 GCA_032468055.1 Acrochordus granulatus
ATGAAGACACCAAAATGAAAAGCCAAAACTTTTGATTATCCATCCTTCTTTCCATTTCAATGACACCAAATGGATATCTAATAAAGCCATCATATCTGGGCTGGAAAAATCCAGACAATCACTGGATGGCAGCAAAGAAATACAGAAAATTCACTAAACAAAGGTTGAAATTCAGAATTTGAAGTTGTTTTATATTTTCAAAATCAGAATTTGAAGTTGTGTTTTATATTTTAATTGTAATTTAATAATCTCGTAAGAATGTTTCCTCTGTCTGTTGACCTCAATCAAAATGAAAGCCAAGTTTATAGCCTTCATTGATTATGACTTTTGGTGTTTTTAGCTGTTTGCCAGCTCACAAAAATGCACAGAGTCTGATTGCTTTGTAGAAATCAGGAGTGATTTTTTTCCACATAGCACTATAGTGTTATGTAGCATAGTATTTTATAATGGACTATTCTGTGAGTTCCTGTAAATACCATGGTTAGAATGCTAGAACTGGCCCAAGAACGGAAGAGTTTAAACTGTTTGAAATATGAAACTCACTGAATCTAGTCATAGTCTCCTGATATATACCTCTAAGGGTTTTTTTTTTAAAGACAAATGCAAAGAAGAAGGAAAATTATTTATCCAACTTGCAATTCTTGGAGGAGTATTGAGATACAAAAAATGTAAAATATACATGCAAGGAAACATAGAAGTCATGGGATCATTGCTCTGTTTTAAAGATATCTTACAAAACCAGGGCAAAACAATGCAGCTCTTTTATTAAGATGTAAAAAAAAGTCACAGATCAATGTGTTAGTTTTGGAACGTTTCGGAATTTTTCTTCTGTGAACACCTCAGGCTTTAGCATGAGGTTCTAATATGTTTAGCCTTTTGTTTTACTTAACATCTACCCTGAAGAATTCAAAACAATGGACTTGTTATTTTCTGTTCATTGGTCCCGAGATAATAAGCGATTACCATGCAGGAATCTGAGACTGCCACGTTTGTGACAAACAGCTCGTGAAACTAAGTGCTTCTTGCTGATGACTTCCTAGATCAGGCATGTCCAACCAACCTTGGCAACTTTAAGATGTGTGGACTTCAACTCCCACAGTTCCTCAGCCAACATAGGAATTCTGGGAGTTGAAATCCACACATCTTAAAGTTGCCAAGGCTGGACATGCCTGTCCTAGATGTACCTCTTAGTTTTCTTGGCAATAATGAGAGCGGGGGAGTTGCTTTTGTTATCTTTTGGGATGATCCAACATGAAATAAGGGCTGCTGGGAGTGATAAATCAGCACAATTGGCAAGGGAACAGTTCTCCTAATTTGGTGCTACACAAAGTAGGTCAGATGGACCATCTGAGTTACCTTCAAAACAAGGAAAGCTTATCCAGTAGATACTCAAGGAACAAGCCTCTCTTAAAGAGACAGTGCGACTTGTTGGACCTTTCCCTCCTTCCTTTCATCTTGCCAGATGGCAACCTGACCAGTGCTCAACTCGGTTACTTCAGCTCCAATTTCATTCCCCCAAATTGGCTACAACTTCAGGCTGCTGCCTCTCCATTCCACTGAGTCAAACTGGATCTCAGCCATGTAGTCTCCTTATCTTTCTGTTCTCCCTCCCCGCCATGCCTGTTATTCCAAATGTATATCTTATCAGCGTTAGTGGACTGTTGCAGTTCGGGATCTGGCACCTCACCTTTGGAGGCAAGATACTCCATGGAGTGGGGGAAACAGCAGAGAAAGCTTTTTCTTAGACCCTGCCAATCAAAATTACTTAACCAAGGGGGTCCATAATGTGCTTTCCCTGCCTGATCAGGTGGGATGAACTGATGCAATTGGGACAAGATGGTTCCCAAGGTATTATTTTTCAACATAGACTGGCAAATAATTTTGATTTTGCAGACCCTTGAAAGTCTTAGGGACACCCAGGGGTCCTAGGATCACACTTTAAGGAAGTCTATTACATTATTGTAAATAATAATGGTTTACATTTATTAAAAGGCTAGTTCAATTTTGCCAGAAGTACAATGAATAGTTTGGAAATAATTCTGGTTAATTTTGAACTTGTAAAAATTACTTGTGTTATGAAAAGTGTATTATTAATTTAATACATTAGCATGAACCCACAAACACCATATTTTTACTTATGTTTCTCAGGGCTGATTAGTTACGGGCAGAGTATGTGAAGTAGAATGGAAATTATTTATTTTTAGAAAGCCCTTCATAATTTGAGTGGTGATAAACACAAAAGCAGATATAGATAACCTAATATCTACAAATATTCTCATTAATCCAGGTCATGATAAGTAGTAAAAATTTCAAAATCTCTCCTGTTAGAAACTTAACACTCTGTTTAAACTGCTGTGTGTAACCTTGTTCATCTTTCCCCACCCCTTTTTTTAGAAATGAATGTATTTCCTGACCATTCTTTTTCATTTTTAGATGGATTGAAAAAGCCTTCCAGATAGAAAGTGAAACATCTCCAATAATATCTAGTTGCCTTTTTAAGGAACTTTGCAAAATTTTTGCAATTTTTATTACATATAAAAGATAACCTAAGTGAAATATCTGTCTTATGATACCTGAAATGGAATCTCTTGGGCCACAGATTGGATCCCACAAGCTAAAAAACATACCAGATCCCAACTGCTAGTGTTAGGTAGGTAGAGGAAAAGAGACAGATAGATGTAGTAAAGAAGTTTTTCTTAAGAATGAAAACAATAGAAATTTTAAGTTCAGAAGAAATAGAGAAAAGTAATAGAAAAGTGAAAAAGAAAAGAAAAATGAAAAAAATACTAAAGAAGTGGCTTCCAATGTTCTTAACAGCAGTTATAAGTACATGGGTATTTTACCCTCTCTCTCTAAGGTTTCCTTCTTTCCATAATCTACTTTTTCTAATAATCAAATCCATAAATCATCAGATTATTTTTTTTCAGCAAAAAGTCCATAAGGCCAAACCAGGAATTACACCACATTAATAGTTTTTTACTATATGTATATTTCTCCACTATTATATCCATAAAAAACAATAATTCTGCCTATGAGTTTAGTAGAAGGGATTCAGTTTTGAAATAATAGCGATCTTTAGGTATCCCACTGAAAGACCGCAGGCCACATGCTTCTGCACTTACCCTAACTTTCATACAAAGTAAGGAAGTCTAAAGATCCTGTTTCCATTTGTCACAGGCTATAGGTAGTCCTCCATTTATGACCACAATTGGGACTGGAAAATTTGTTGAGCAAAGTGATCATTAAGCAAGGCATAGGTGACCAAAACCAATTTTTTTACCTTTTTGCTGCAGTTGTTAAGCAAAATATGTGATCATAACTTGCAATCTTCCCTGCCAGGTTCTTCACTGATTTTATTTGTCAAAGCTGTTTAGGAAGCTCACAAATTATGATCACATGACCTCAGGACAGTGTAACCATTGTAAATGCAAGCTGGTTGCCAAGCATCTGGACCACAATCATGTGACTGCAGGGGCATTAATATAGTCATAAGTGTGAGGACTGGTCATCACTTTTTTCAACATCATTAAATGGTCACTAAATGGTCATAAGTTGAGGATTATCTATATAGGTTTCCAATTTGTTCAAATATGAGAACTTACACTATTAACCACAGTTTAAGCCTTATTAACTGTTTCATCAAATACTTTTTCAAATGAATAAAAGAGGAAACTAGTTTGTTATAGACTATTAATAACTGCCTAGAATTTACTTGAACTGAGGTATCATATTCATCTCATAATAAACTATGGCTTGTTAGATGTCCAAAGTTTCTTGAAACCAAGACAAGAAACTACAGTTCACTAAAAGTCTACCTGCCAAAAGACATAAAAGGGTAACAGGCATGATAAAAATCTTCATTTGGCTTATTATGGTCATATGTAAACATTCAAAAGTGGTCCAGTAAACTAACATCCTTTTATTCTGATTTAATCTTGGCCAAACATTTTAAAAAGACAAATGAAAATATTAAATTTTAAAAGACAAAAGCCTCTTTTAAAAAGTTTCTTATTTTTCTCTATCTCAACAGCATCACATACAAGCAAGCATCAATGGCCTAATACATGGTTCCAATTTTGCAATAACCAGCACAAGGCCTAAACATGTACATTCAGATTTCTAAGGCAAATCTGTAAGAAAACAGAGATACTAACTCATAATGGTAGACTTAATTGGAAATGAGAATTATATTTCATGAGTACAATACAATACTGTTTGGGAAGTGATGGCCTTTTGCATTGCTTGTCCCTTTGCACCTTATCAAAAAGCAAACAGTTACAAAAAGTGGCAATGTAATAAATAACTACTTCAGAGATACTCTTATCTGGTCTTACATAGGGCAAAATGTCTCTTATAAGAATATTGTTGCATCATCTAAAACAATAAATTTCTAGATTCAGATAAATTTCACCTATCCACAAATGTAACAAATTATTCAATTCATATGATTAAGGTTGTTTCAACTGGAGAACTGCTTTAAAAACTTTTGTTTATATTGTGCAAAATGTTTATGTGTGTTTATACACATAATAGAATACATACACATTCATATCCAATACATATGCACTTAATAATTGAAGTGAGCACTTCATGCAATGAATGAAGTAGAAATCCTGCTGCAAACTATTATTCGGTTAGTTGCTATTTTTAGACCCAACAACTCTTCCCCTGAATTACTAGCTTTCAGTAAGATATTTCAGTAAGATAACAGTAGACACTAGTATATCAAAATTATTGTTGAAGATAAGAAAAATTCTCATACCAACACTTAGTACAAACACATGGTTTGCATCCACACCCAAATTCTTAATGGTCTTGTTTGCATAACAAGCAAGCCCAAAAAGCCCACATCATGTCCAAAATTACAGGTTGTGTGTATTTGTATGTGGACCAAGCCACTGTTTGCCATCATTTTCTCATTTACCTAGAAATAGGTGCCATTTAAGTACACGAGACTTGTTTCTGAATGGGCAAGTACAGAATTGTTACTCTTGTATCATAAAACTCTTTTTCCTATTTACTGACACAACACAGCTTTTACAATCATCACCACTACGGAAATAATTTTTCAGCACAATTCTTAAGTCAGTCCCTGTATTTATTCCTTAATATGTCTACCCACAGCAATTGATACAGGACCTCAGCAAATTATTTGTAAAATTACTCCTGAAAAGTAAATATTTGATTCCAGGTATTATCAGCATTGTGTCTCTGTCATTCCAATCAATTCCAGCCAATGGGTAGATCAATTTCTTATACTTTTTTTTACATAACTAGAACCCAGTTGCAGTCATTCAATTTGTAGGACAAACATGTAACTTCAAATACTTTTTACATTTTTAGTTAACTAAAACTTTCTAGTTTTACTAAAATATTTTCCCCTGCTTCATACGTTATTTTGCCCTGATATATATGGTTGAATACATGGCATAGAACCTTGCTAACATTGCATGTATTCTACTCAATGTCAGTTCAATGTACCATATGTACATGTACTGAAAAGACAAAAGTAGTATCAAGGATCTGAAATGTATTCTTGTGCAAAAAATGTGCAAATCGCACACCTGATTTCATATTTTTGATACTAATCTTTCAGTGAAACACTATTTGAAACAGTTCTACCAACCCTGAAAATCAAATCAGAAATGTAAGAATAATTTTTTAGTTCATAGAACTAGTTTTATTTTTCATTTATTTAAAGATAATCTACACTCAGAAATTATTTAGAACTCTAAAAATTAATATTCTATAGACAAATGTCTATAGGCAAATGTCTATCCAAAGAATATTTTGGCTTTAAAGCAGTTTTAAAACACCACATTTAAACTAATAATTGAAACTGTAAGGAGGAGGAAGAAAATGTTTAAAATGAAAAAACTCTTTTCAAATAATTAAAATAATAATTTTTTAAACTGATATGAAATCCTAATTTTGGCAATATGGCTGTCAGTAAAAAAGAAAGATTGGAATTCCTGTAGAAGGAAAAGATAACAAGTTCAACCCTGCTTCTGTAATAAGTTGGTTTTCAGTATGCCAACTTTGATGCTTATATGCCAGGCAGAATGGCTACGTTTGTACTATTCACTTTGCTAAACTATTCCCATTTTAATTTACAACTGAAACACATAAATAGTCATGTGGATAAATATGCCCCACACTAATTTTCTTCAGCCTGATGCCTTCTAGATGAATTAAATTTTAACATCCTAGTCAGTTAGTGGTCCTAGGAACAAACCTATCTGGAGGGCACCAGGTTGCAGAAAGCTGTCCCATAAATGACTGACCCTTCCTCCCTCTATTTGTGCTTCTCTCCAGCAGCAGGTGGCCACAGCAAAATAAATTTCCAGAAAACTTATTTGGTACCCCAAGGCTGCTTACAGATGGTAATCCTGGAGTTGGTGGATTTGCAGTAATTGAAGATTCAAGCCTTTCTATCAAGCCTTCTTGATAGAAAGTGATGGGACTCCGATTTGGATCTTCCTTTTCAGATATCTTCATGATGCTGAATTGTTTTTTTCTCAGGTCGGCATCTCCAGTTAAATAAGGCATTGAGGATAGGTCTGTTTTCTCAGTTCTGCTCCTTATGGCAGACTCTTGGTAAAAATTATTTTGTACATACTCTGGAGGAGGAACTGGGGTTGATAGGAACGCAGAAATGGTTTCATGGGGTCTAATTTGTATACAGTCTCCTAGCTGGAGGTCTGCCCCGTTTTCAGATTCAGCTTCCTTGCTGCAGATGGCTGAAGCTCGATTTTCCATCCTCAAGGGAATTTCTTCCTCTGGATTTTCCTCAGCTGTGATGAATGACACTTCTGAATCCACTTCCCTGTCTTCCTCTGATGGAGAAAAAGTCTCAAAATCCAGAAGCCTGGCAGAATCTTGCAGAGGGTAGTCTTTGGAGCCATCTAACAACGAAGAACTGCAAAGCTCCAAGGAGTCCGGGCTGGAGTCGCTCATTTCCAGCTCCTGCAACGAATCAGAGCCATCTTTTGAGCCATTCAAATATTCAGCATTGCCCCTGGAGGCCAAATCCTGCAGCTTGCGCAGCGGGATATAGCAGGAGGAAGGGTCTTGGCCGTATGCAGCCTTGGACGCTGCTGGAGGAGGCCCCACGGTGCACCCATTAGGGAGTTCGGGGCTACCGCTCCGACCCTCCCCCGCGTAAGGGCTGCTGTCCCCGTCCTCCTCCAGCGCATCTAGCCCCAAAGGAGTGGCGAAAGGAGGCAGGCAGACCTTCCTGCTCACTTCGCAGGCCTGATCCATTCTGTGAGGCGGGCATCAACCTGTGAAGTAAACATAGCAACAATGGGGTCAGCCAAGCCCTCCATGGCCTTGTTCTTCAAAATGGCAGCCATTCCTCCTGCTCCTCCTCCTTTTTCTCGGCGGCCGCTGCCGCGTCAGAGGCCCGGCAGCCGCCTTCTGTTCTGGCCCGGAGGCCGCGGAGCGTCTAACAAGCCAGGTGCGGTCCCTTCCCCCAACTCTCCACTTCCAGCAACGCTACAACCTAACGTTGCCTTCAAAACAAGGGCAGCATCTATCCTGCTGTTGCTTGCCGGGAGCACCGCAGAGCAGAGCAGGCCTGGCCTGGCCTTGCCGCACTCCCCCCACCTCCCCGAAAGCTCCAGCTGCTGCACAGTGAACGATTTAGCAAAGGCTTCTGGACTTTTCATCCCTCCTCCTTTTCCTACCGCCCGGCTTCCCTACAAGGCCCAACAGACGCTAGCAAGGATTCCCCCCTCCCCTTTTCAAAGGCCCATCTGGAGTGGGCTGCAGCGCCCTTGCCGTGTCCGGATGGAATTTGGCTGAAGAAAACAGTTTAAGTCTTTTGGAGAACGGGGAAGTCGTTCCTGAAATTTACCTGCCCCCTCCCTCAGTGCGGGGCCAAAACGAAGAGCCGACTTGGCTCCTCCGGCCCCTACCCGCTCCGACTCCAGCACAGCAGCCTGCCGGCCTCTTTCGCTTAGCTTGCTCTCTCTTTTCCGCTCGCGCGCGCCACCGCTACACACGCGCGCCGCCGCCGCCACTGCTGTCCCCCGTGCACGCTCGCGCGCGCCCCCTGACTGACTCTTGGGGTTCAGCAGCTGCAAACGCTGCGCTGTCCAATCAGAGCGGGCGCGCCCGCGCCTGTCCCCTTTGGGCACCACACGACCCTGTGCTTGCCGCTGCCCCCTAGTGCTCACTGCTGCAGCCCCTCCCTGCCCCACCTCTTGCTCCCTCCACTGAGTACCTCCTCAGCCTGCTCCCGGGAGCTGGTGCCGGCGAGCAGTTCTGCCCGGCCTAACCTCGGCCTCCCTCCCTTCCTTCCCACGGCACATGGCGTCGCAGCTCTACCCGCGCTGGACAAGCCCTGCCTTTCCCGCGGCCAGCGCCAGCTCCGTCTTTCCTCGCAGCCCAAACAAGTCGTTTCGTACCAAGCCACCCCGGCAGGACGCCGCCTGCGAGGCCAGGCCTTTGCTAGCTCCCCCGCCAAGCGGTGCGGGAGAGAGCAATAGCGAGCAAAGATGGTGGCTGTCTAGCTCGTCCACCCACTCGCTGGGCAGCCGCCGCTTTCCTTGCCAGCTTGAAATAAGGGGAGGGGGAGTCCACCAGACGCCCCGTGACCACCAGCCAACCGGGCTTAGTGCTGTCCCGGGGTTCTCCACGGCGCACGTGGTGCCGCTGGGTCTAACCTGCCCTTCACCACCTCCGTGGTATTGCCCAGGGCGCCTGGGCGACCTCGTAAACTTGTTTCGCTTCAGGAAGGGGGAGGGGAAAGGAAAACCGGGTGGGCTTTCTGCCCCTGAGATTAGGAGCAGGACGCAGCCAGGCCGCCCCCATATTCCCGTCCAAACAATGGGGAACATAGAGCAGGTCAACCTGTTCCTTTTTGCGGCCAACAATGGGACGGCGAGCGAAGAAACGCTCCCCCCGCCCCACCTCTTTCGCCAATTAAGGGGAGGGGAGCCGTCTCTCCTAAAATAAATGGCTGAGCTGTGGCGAGAGATCTGGCTGCATTTTGGCCCCCACCAGCTCCTAAAGGGGGGCAGGTTCTGTTCTCCCGCGCCAGAGGCGAGAGCAGGGCCAGAGTGCCCCCAAGAACCGTGGGTTGGAGGAGGAGGACGGCAGGATCTTCTCCACAGAATGAAACCAGGCCGCTCACCAAACCTTCAAGGGGGGGGGAGATCCACTCCCCAGCCAATGGCTTGCCCAGCAGTGAGGTTGGGTGCTGTCCCTCTTCCTCCCCACAGATTGGACGAAGCTTCTCCCGCCTGACTTGGGGAGCGAAGCCCGCTCCACCGCTGCGGGCGCTAAAAGGGCCACCCCCGCTGCCGCAGCTGGTCTCCAGGGCCCGCGAGAACGCCGCGTGCCTGTTGCCTTCAGCAGCTCTGCTTCGTCTTATGTGGGGCAGGGCAGCCGGGAGCCTCGTAGGGACCAACCGCAGCCGAGTCCTCAACTCTGGCGGGAGGTGATGCGTTGCAGACCCGAACGACGGTCAGAGCTCCCCAGGCTCCAGCTTCTCCGCTCCGCCGCAGCCGCTTCGGCTACTTGACGTCGGTCAAGAGCGGCGGGCCTTGACTCTGAGGGGCTCCCTTCCCGCTTCCGCGTGCAGCTCCGGCTTCGCCTAGGAGCAGAACGCAGTCGCCCCCGGCCGCCCCCCCACCTGCTCCGTACAGCAGCCATTGGAGCTGCGAGCCCAGCCGAGCCAACCCGCCCAGGGCGCTCGCACTCACGCGTACGCACTCTTGGCAGCCCCCGTGCGGCTCCCAAGCCCCTCCGGACGGGCTGAAGCGGGAGTGGTTGATTGGCTCGTTCGTTCTACCTTGAAATCCTCGCCAGCGAATTCCGTCCGCAGGGAGCAGCCTGCTGAGGGAACTGGGACCTCCGGTTTCTCACTAATCTTTATTTGTATTTATGTTTATTTATGTATTTAAATGGATTCCGCTTCAGCAAAATTCTCCTCCCTTGCTGAGGGTGAGCAGTCAGAAGCAAGCCCTCCTCGGGCAAAGAGGTGGTTGTGCCCAGGGCCATGCCCAGCTCTGCTTTGCTGGCTTGAAATAGCATTGCTCTTGTGCTTGTTTTTCAAAGGAAAAACTCCATGTGTGGAATTTGCCATTCAAGGATAGGCTGGCATGGGAAGATGGAGAGCAGCTAGAGCGACTAACTTGCTGCCTTGTGACACCTTGGATTGGGCTTTTTAAAGTATCCACACTAGAAGTGGAGTACGGCACAGATTGCATTTAACAGACTTAATTTTGCCACTGACCATCTGAACAACCCTGGGCAAATTAACTTTTATTCTGAAACTACTAGGCATTGCTTTAAAGTCTCAGATGGAACTTATTCATGGGACCTGATAGAAATGATTTTCTAAAAGAGAATATTTTACTACTTTTGTCATTACTGAGCATCACTAAGATGCAGCTGCTGAAGCCTCACACTTCATACTGAATAGGTAACTGATGTCTGCAAGGTGGGCTATGCTCCAGTGGTCCAAGTTAGTCTTCTCCAACCTGACTCCTCCCACCCCAAGCATCAGGGCTGCAGTGCAAAGAATGCTTCACCACCTAGAGTTTGGAAAGTTACAGCACAAACAAATTTTGTGCAGTAGGAGAGGATTTACCAAGTCGCAATAAGTTGGTCTAAATAAGCTAATAATTTAACTTTTGTATTTTTCTAACTAATAACAATCTTACAGTAACCAATCTTTCCAGTTATTTTTAACGAGAATGCAAACTGATCTAAAGAGAAATATTTCAAGCCCCTTCTTCCACAAATATTCTTAAATAAAATAGAATTTGATGGAATTGCTCTGTAATGGTTACTGATCACAAATTGCCCAAACCGGATTCTGAAGCATGTGATGGAAATTGCTACCGATCTGGAGGGCAAAAAGTTGGAAAAGGATGATCCACATAGAATAAAAAGAGCTATGACTTATTGTTTTTTCAGTCTCTGTGTGTGCACAATTTGATTTTTTTCCAGGTTGAATGTTGTTGTATTGTGCTTTTGAATGTGTAGACTGCTTCACATTGGCCTTGTTTGTCAACAGGCTTACCCATGCTTAATGATGATTTATGAAATTCCTAGTTCATAGAACGTGTTTGATTAAAACTTTGTTGTCACAGTTGTGCCTGGTGTGTCATGTAAACAAAACCATTCTCAAGTTGAAACTAGTTCTTTTAATTTGAGATACAAGTTAAGGAACATTTGCAGCTCTCCAGTGGTCACTCTCTGTAGAGAAACCTGCTTCATCTATGAATATCTCTACTGCTTATTAGAGTATTTTTACTATCACTTTCAGTTCAGATTCAGTTTACACATCTGGGACAGGCAACCAAAGATGATCCTGATTATTTCCAGTCAAGCAGCCCAGAGAAACCGAGGGAAAGAAAAAGGCCAAATGGGTGGGGTTAGGGAGGTTGCTCTTCAGATGTTGCCATCCACAAAACCATGCTGGAGACCCAGCATGTGAGGAATATTGGGACTGAGTTTGCACAGCATGCTAACCATGGTCCCTCAACACAATTCCCCTGGCTTAACACAACAGAATAATCACAAAGGCTAGGTTTGCAAAACATACAAGTTAAAATGTGATTGGTTAAATTACGAACAGTGTGTCATGTCAACACAGTGTTTCTCCTTCTGTTAGGGGTTTTCACTGTTCCTTTATGTCACCTCTTCTTTCCATAGTTTAATTCTGTTCCTTTACGTCACCTCTTCTTTCCATAGTTTAATTCTCTTCTCTCTGCCTGCCTTTTCTACTAATTCTCCCATAGAAATAGTATACTAGCTATTATTTGCTTGACCATGGTTAATCCAATTGCCTGCATGTGTAATTCATTGCACTTCAGAGTTGTTGCCCTGAATTTAGTTTTCTATATTGTACAAGGACAATAAAAATGCTTCCCTCAGCTAACTTGACTCTTGCACCTTTCTCTTTAGGCCTCCAACCTTGGCTATTTCCAGCTTCCAGGGAGCTGCAGCATCCTTACAACTTCACATTCCAACCTCCAAAATCTTGGCTATGATTCTTTTTTGTCTCCAGGCCTTGGACATGCATTTCCTTCCAGCCCAAATTTACCTTTCTCTTGCTTCACAGAAATAACAGTCAAATCATTTTTGGACCCATCTTTCCCCAAAGAAGGTAAAACATTTGTGAGTTGGTATTGGTTTGAGAGTTTGCTGGGAATCTGCAAACTGACTGATACACTAGATGTGTAATATAAATATCCTAATTGAAATATAAGAGGGAAATTATTTTTAAACAACTCAATAATCATAATGAAATTATATAAAACAATGTATTCTGGAGTACTTCTGATTGTAACCTTATTGCCTTTTTTCTTAATGTTTCTAATTTTAGACCAAACCTAGGGATACTGTAACAAAGCGGACCACATGATCTATCTCTGTACTAGGCGATTTGCCCTGGTTATGGCTTAAGGCCCAAGAGAGTCTCTCAGGGTCCTGTCCAGCTGCTGAGATCCGCAGGAGATGCCTTGAAGGGGACCTGGCTGTCAGAGGCCTTCTATCAGGGAGAAGGCCCTCCTTTTGCATTACTCCCAACCTATGAAATGTACTCCCTTGGGAATTATGCTCAGCCACCACTATCAGCATTTTAAACACATGTAAAGATGTCTATTTTCACCAGACCATTAAAATTCATATTAACATGTTTTTTAGTTTTGGAATCTCTTTTTTGTTAATTGGTTAGCCACCTTGAGTATTCTCCTGATGAGTATTCTTCTGAATAGGAACATGGGATATAAATAAAACAACATAATTTTAAAAATCTACATGCTAACCAGCTTTGGGCCCTTTCTTCATTTCCATTTTTCTGCTTAAGCTACCATAAAGCCATGGTGTATAAACACTGTTGCATTTTGGTTTCCAACCTCCACTTGGGGAAATGGTGTTCATATGACTGGCTCAGTGTTGGTTTGATAATAAATATTAAGAATTTCAGGGAGATGGTTGAACCATAGGAATATGAATAGGCAATAATTCTATTGGTTATTCATCAATCTCAAATTCATAATGAGAGCCAGTTTGGTGTACTGGTTAAAGTCCTGGCCTAGAAATCAGGAGACTTGAATTCTAGTCCTGCCTTAGGCATGAAAGCTGGCTGGGTGACTTTGGGCCAGTCACTCTCTTTCAGCCCAAACCTCTCAGGATTGTTGTTGTGGGGAAAAATCTGGAAGAGGAAGGAGTACTGTATTATGAATGTCTTCCACCTTGAGTTACTTATAAAGTAATAAAGATGGGATAAAAATATTTCTAATAATATAAATAATGTGGACCATCCTGCCCCTCCTGTCCTTCTGGCCCACGTTTAGGACTGAGAATGGGAGGCATTGTTTTGCAGTGGTTCTTCTTTCTCTTTGGCCCATTTTGGTGTTGGGGGTGGGGATCTAGCCCCAGGCTCCAGCATATGGTATCCCTCAGGGCTTGGGTCTCTCACTGCTTATATCGATATGAAACTTCCGGGTGAGGTCATTTGATAGCACAGGTTACAGTATCATCAGGATGTGAAAATATCAGTTATATATCTCCTTGATTGGGTAGGTAGCACTATTTTAGTGCTGACCTAGTTCCTGGAGACTGTAAGAGTCTGGATGGGGAGGAACCAACTCTGCTTCTACCCTAGCAAGAAAAAGTTGCTTTGATTTTTGTCCCTCCCCTAGGTCTGGTGAGGTATTATATTTCATTTTCAATGGGGTAGCACTTCCCCAGACACAAATGGTGCACAATTTGGAAGTCCTCCTGAATTTGCAGCTCCTGCTTGAGGAGCAGGTGGCAGCTCTGGCTAGAGGGACCTTTGTACTGGTATGTCTTGTGCACCAATTGTCCCATTTCTGGTATGGGAGACTGGCTCATGGTCACTCACTCCTTGGTCATTTTTTGATTGGACCATTGCTTTATACATGGGGCTGCCCTTGAAGACAAACCAGGAAGTTACAACTGGTCCAGGTCATGGCAGCTTGCACAGTGCTGGATATCCCTTGGTTTACCCATATTATACCATTGCTCCATGAGTTGTATTGGTTCTCAGTATTTTTTTCAGGTGCCAGTTATTACTTTCAAAGCCCTAAACCTGGGGCCAAGTTTATTTGTGGGACCACCTCTCCCTGAAGCTGTTCTGCCTGTTCCACTAGGCTAGATAGGATAGGTCCCATCTCTTAAGTATTGCGATCTAATGGATCCTGGGAAGCATGCCTTTTCAGTAGCAGCCTCAGCCCCATAGAACACCTTTTCCCTGAGATCCAGCAAGCTGTCACCCTTTTAGCCTTCTGGAAAGCCATAAAAAG
>JANHZU010001762.1:129202-139667 GCA_032468055.1 Acrochordus granulatus
TTTATCATTGCTGCCTTATTCTGATTTTTTAAAAACTTCCCAGTCTAGCTACAACCCTGGTATTTCCTGAAGACTTCCATCCAGCTACTTTTTAGCAGTTATATTTTATGGGTTTTAATGTTTTTATTGTGAGCCACTGAGAATCATTTTGAGTTTGGTGGCAATAAATAAATACTAACCAGGCCTGACCGTGCTTAATTTCTGAGCCCCAACAAAGTGGATCAGGTGCTGTTGCCTGCTGAGACGAGATTGTAAAAGGAGCACTGTAAAAGGAAGTCAGCTTCTCAACTTCCCTTCAGAAGTCCAGGCAAAGTAAAGAGGAATGGACTGGACAGGGGGTCTTGATGGGTTCCATTTTCTCCTCTTCATAGGACCAGCTGGCTGGGCAAGATGAATTTTGTCCTTGGGAACAGGATGCAGTACATTTTTCCACCCCAAGCAGCAGCAGCATGTCTTGGCCCATTTCAGTCACTGAGTCCTGGGCCTGATAGCAATGGAGAAAGCAGTCTCTTTTTCTTGAAAGCAACTACAGAAGGCAGAGAATTTGGGCAGGGTCTATGCTAGAATTCCTTTTGGGTATAAGATACAACAGGAATGATAGTTTTCCAAAATGCAGTTGCTGCTCAGTAAAAACATGGCAAATCATAAAGAATAATTTCTGCTGTGTTTCTACAGTAGTAACACACACATCTTGTAACAGGCAGAGAAACAGGAGGGGCTGGAATTAACATATGTTTTGCTGTATCCGCAGCTCTCCTGCCTGTTTGCTTTAGTCCAACCTTCTGTTCTGCAACAGCGTTTAGGTCTGAAACATTATCCCTTTGTTCTTAGATGTTTCACTTTCCTGTTTTAAAAAGGAAAATCTTTGGCATCATTTCCTTAGGAAGCAAAACCTTGAGGCCCTTAGTTTTTTGCTTATCTTCTGGTCAATTTCATAACTAAATCTTAGATCCTGATCAAGTACTCTTTGAGGCAGGATGGATATAATGGCATCTTTCACTGCCTCTTTCTGTATTTCTTAGCTACAGTTCCCACAGTAGATCACAAATGTGGGGAAACAGTTGATTTCAAAATAATGTAGGACTCCCCTATCTATGCCACACCATCCAACTTTCCCAGTTTAAAAGCAACCCTACATTTGTGGAGAAAAACATGGGACTAACCTTGAAGGAGGCATACAAGAACAGTTAGTAAGCATACACTTACTCCTACGAAGGAACAGGTGATGAGTCAAGATAGACCCATCTTGATTCTCTTTTATATAGGAGGTGGCATTCTTCCAGGTGTGACATTGCTTAACTTTTTTAAGGTCTGATAATGTTGTCCATGTACTGTCACTTGTTGTGGCAGCAAAGGGATATGTCCTAATTTAAGAACTGCAAAAGTGAATCTTTAACATAAAAATTACCATGTTTTATCAGCATTATAGAAAGTTGAGAGATATTGAGGTGCACTGATACAGTACTTATCACTTGCAGCAACAATAGTTTTATATAATATTTTTAGAGCTGTAACATATTTCAAATGAATAAATTGTTTTAACCCTTCTATAAGGCAATTTAGCTTTATTATGAAATTGCAGGTGGGGGAGGGAAGCACGATTAAAAGAAAGGATCAGAAGAGGCCCAAAACCTCACTTCCAGATTAGTAGCAAAAGGGACTGCAGATACGGAGAAGTCCAACTTCACGATATAAGCCATGTCATGTCCATGATTTTTTTGGAAGTAATCCTACAGATTTCAATGTACTTAAGAGTAGTAAGCAAGCATAGAATTGTAGCCTCAGTTACTAAGATACAATAATTCTACAAACTAAAACCCATTCAAGAGATACATTCATATACATTCAGTGAATGCATATAGGATAATGGAATTTTCTCAGTACAGGATACAGAAAATTAACTCTATTCTTGGCAATGTCGTTATACTGAGAAACATTTTTTTTAAATAGAATACAATCGCAACAGCATGTCATTCATGACAAAATGTTTTTCAAACGTTTGCAGGGTCTTGTGCCTTTAATTAATACGATATTATCGCCGAATGATTAGCAATGAATGGGCTTTTCCTAATTGCCCTAATGCCAGTCCCACCTCAATGCAGAAAGGTTTTTATTACTGTTTTCCTCTAAGTTAAAAACACCTTATAAGCAAAAGTTAAAGGATATTAAAATAAAATAAATCTTCTCTGCTAGGAAAGCAGACTATAATACTATGCACTAAAGATAGTCTATGCAC
Source organism: Acrochordus granulatus (assembly GCA_032468055.1). NCBI lineage: Eukaryota > Metazoa > Chordata > Lepidosauria > Squamata > Acrochordidae > Acrochordus > Acrochordus granulatus. Next base: position 131,439 of record JANHZU010001762.1, read on the forward strand.
TAAACATTAAACTCAAGCAAAAAGACATACTGCAGCACATCTGGAAGGCATCTATTAGAGAAAGGCATACAATTAAAAGGCACACTGATGCACCCCTGCCCGTATATAAATTAAAATAAAAGATTTTGCAATTCAGTCTATTATAAACATAAATGTAAATATTATAAACATAGTAAATATTATATAGATTATAAAAGTAAATATTATAAACATAGATTCTGATAATAAAGAGTGGAATAATAATTTCCATTACTAGTTGAGGAAGTTAGTAAAAATGAATGAAAAGAGTTGCAGCTCTATCTTGCCACTTTTGTCCAAAACACCAAATAAAAGTAAATTACCAAGCACTGTTCTTTCAGTCATTATTATACAGAAGTAAGTTAAAAAAGAATGAGGTACACTGGGACTAGGGTGTTGTTGTTTTTTAAATAAATGTTAATATGTTGTCTAAGAGAAACAGTTGCATTTTCCTAGCCATGCCACATCTGGATTGCAGAAATAAAGGAGGATGACTAGATGGCAGTAATGAGTGTATACAACAAGTTCTTTAATGCTGTCTTTTCTGCATATTTGCAGTCTTAATATGGTATGCATAATATTTCTAATTTAGGCTGGGAGAGAGTATTTTTATCCAAAGCAATCTGTCTGAAGTCATTACATTACCAGATGTGCCTTGGATCCGCACTGAAAACTAACTGAACCCATACCAATGGAATCCTGGAGTGTTTCAGTTCACATCAGGCTTTGTGATAAAACACTTTTGCACGCAGGGATAAAACTTGTGATTTTATTCTCCTTGGTTTTTACAGAACATCAGGTTCACAAAACATCAGGTTTTGGTTTCTTCCTGTTGAAAAAGGTTGTATAAAATTTCAGGAATTGCAGTAAGCAAAAGGGTGAACCTAGGGCAATAGAAAAAATGCTTAGCAGGTAGGTATGTGTGTATATTTAATTTCCATACAAATCTGCAACTACTCCTGGTAATAAACAGATCAATAATGAGATGCTACATTTTATGCCACATTTTTCTAGTACAATGACTTTTCTCCAGGCCTTCAAGGAAGAGTAGGGTGAAATGCTACTACTATTCTACTATTTTTCTGTTACTCCTTTATTACACTGGAGCATACTTCTTTCTTTTTTTAAACAAATCTAACTTACTGACATCACCCTAGGAGAGGGCTAAAATTTCAGGAGGAAGGATAGTTGGTTTTTGAAGAAGAAATTCAGATCAGTTAAAAAGCAAAGGTGGCATTAGGCTTTACAAAATCTTAACCTGTCCATTTTACCTCCATCATGTTATAAATTAAAAGAATATGCTATCAAAAATCAGCCACTGAGAGAATTGAGAGAGGGAACATATTTCTTTTTCCTTTTATATTGATTTATGGATAGACAGTCATACTTAGTTGGGTTGAAAGTAATGTGGGAGAGTTTTTTGGGGGGGTGTACATGTATTTATATTTTGTTTTTTATTATTGTCTTATTGTTTTGTTTTTATCGTGTGTTGTATTTTATTCTGTTGGAAAGTAATAAAAAATTTTATTAAAAAAAATCAGACACCAGATTTCAGTAGCATAATCTTGAGGGGTTCGAGACACCACCCCTAGAATAATGAGATAAATTTAAACCATTTTTCAAAAAAACAAAGCATTGGGCTAGGGCTAGCATATTATGACAACAAAAATCCAGAGAGCCAGATGGCAGCAAAGTGTTCTTTAACTCTGACCACTTTAAGATGGTTTAAGACCAGAATTCCTCAGCCAGCATTGAATTGAAGTCCTCCCATTTTAAAATAGCAATTTTTAAAAAATATTTTATTGCTTTTAAAATAACAACAGAAAAACAAAGAAGGAACAAAACACAGATACATACATTATTAAAAAACATAAGAGCTTAAGAATAAGTGAAGAAATACAACAGAAAAAATAGAAAAATAAGCTATAGAGTGTGTAAGTATAGTAATCAGTATATAGCATGACCGCAGAGGGGGAGAGTTCTCTGCAAGTCTTTGCGGACTACATATTCCAGAAAAAAACTCCAGGATATTGAAAAGGACACTTTACTGTTGAATATCTAACTTCATTTTTTGCTATGTTATCATTTTATTTACTGTTGTCTTGCAAGTATACTGAGAGCTGCTGTACCCAAATCAAATTCTTTGCATGTCTAACCATGCTTGGCCAATAAAGTACCGGAATCTGAAACTGAAGAATATTAGAAATACACACATACTTGAATAATATTTGTATTAGATAGTTATATACATAATTGTAACTGTTTATTGATGTAAAACAAATTATATTCTATATCCCATTAAAGTGGCCAAGACTGAGAAACACTGGTTTAACATATCCCTTTACTCTCAACTAGAAGTTACGTGGATTTTGCACTTTTAGCTTCTGTCCCTTCAGAAATTGACTTTGCAATCAATATATCTTTATTTAAAAGTTTAAATCACCATTATATATATGTGTTTGCTGTTTCAAGCCTGTGAAATACCCCATTTAGCTGTATTTGTTATTACTTTTATATCTCAACTTCTTTCTTAGAAATTCAGGGTAATTGAAGTGGGCCCCTCCTCACCGATTTGTTAAAAACTGCTTGTGAAGTAGTTTGGCCAAGAGAGAGTGAGTGGCTCAAAGTGACCAAGCATCCTCCACAGCCAAGCGAGTGGTCTTCAAACCTGAAACACACTTACTGGGTTCAAATGATATTCTGAATCAGAGAAGCATGCAGTATTTAATTTTAAATGAAGCCAGAAATATTTATCCTGCTGGTCACAACACTGCAGGTTTTAATAGTATAATTGACACATTCTCCTCTGCTGGCCCAGCTTCTGTGCCCTTGAGCATCTGGAACGCCAGATCTCACGTTCTCTTCTTGAATGTTACAAGGCAGGGGAGGAACAAAAGAACTTCTCAGATGTTAGGGAATATAACTACCATTATTCCCTGCCAGCTGTTCATCGTACCTCATACCAGTGGAAATATAGGTGGAGTACCTTAGGCCAGCATAGATAACCAGGATAGAAGTTATTCTTAGAAATGGTGCTGCTCAAGTAAAACCAAATGATGTTTGGTTTCAGGCAAAAACAAAGGAAATTGCACATCCTGGATTTTGCAAAAGATCATTTTGTTTGCGTTTTTTTAGAAATTGGAACACGTACCACACGATTTCACTGGTGTGAGTCCCTGTGGTGGGTGCCCTCTTGCGTCTCAAAGTGGGAGAGCTGTTCTGCTGATGACTTTTTTTGTTTATTTGGCAGACCTCCAATATGCTGTTGTCTTTGTTTCCCATGTGGTACAATTCTTTCTCTTCTTTCCCGCCAGTAAGCAAATATATCTTCCTTGTGAGAAACCTTCCTCCTACCCCCTCCCCTTGAGGAGGAACAGAATTCTTCTAGCTTTGCATTATGCCAAAAAAGTCTATGGTGAGATAAAAAAAATGAAATAGACAGTTAAAAACAATTAATTTGCTGCTGCAGAATACTGAAAGATGAAGACCAAGATGATGCTTTAAAAAGATTAATTTTAGAAACATATATAAACGCCTCTGGGTAATGTATGCATTCTTCTTATTTCTGACTGCATTAAATAAAATTTTCCCCATAAACCTAACTGATCCCAGGCAACAGGAAGATAAAATAATTTTGCGTACACATAGAAGATATGAAATCTATCTCAGTCCAGGCAAGTCTCTTGTCAGTCCCTGATCCAACAGAGAGATCACATCCTGGGATTAGAGGAATGGCACCAAAGTAGCTGTTCTCTGTTGCTTCCCCCTCCCTTGCTGCTTCTTCTGCCGCCACAGGAAGAGAGATGAAGAAAGGGGATCTTCTCCTGGCAGGTCTTCAGTACCAAAGGGTAGTTCCTCCCAGCATTGGATAACTGGCAGCATTCTTCCATCCTACTCTTCTCCCATCCTGTCTAGCTGGAGGACAGAAGGAGGGGACACAGCTTTTCTGGTGCCAGTTCTCCAAGTACTAAAAAAGTCTCACTTCCCCCTATGGCAGAAGAACCACTTTCCTCACTTCCCTTTCCCAAGAGGTGGAGGTGGGATCTCCTTGGCAAAGTTGTCCACAGATGTCACAGAACAGCCTGATGGGCAGCTTATCTGATGGATTACTGTCAGCCTTTTGGCAGCTTTGCAATAAAATGGACTACAACTTCCATGCAGCACTGCCAGTCCTGCTTGTAGCCTCAAGAAGCACCTTCCCTTTGAAGCTACCTACATTCCCCTGTAGAAAGGCCTTTGGTGTGCAGGTCCAGTGGTTTAATTATAGGTTGTGTCAGCATGTGTGCTTGGGAATGAGGAAATGGGCCACTTTTACATTGGGGCAGGTGGATTATGTGGAGTCTATACCAAGCATTCTCTGTATCCCTGGCAATCCCATATGCAGTTACTCAGGTCTAAATTCCAATTAGTTTAATGAATAGGAAGGTTTTTGTCCCAAGCCGAACTTCCTTTACACCTGAATCAATTCTTCACCCTTTGTTCAGTCAGAAGAAGAAAACTATACTGGCATGACATTTGCTGTCCCAGTTTGGATCCTGTTCTGTCTCCATCGTGCCCCTTCCAAGACATTGCTGAATGCTACAGTCTTGATTTTCCATGTACAATATATGGCAAGAAAAGAGGTTGATTGATTCCCCATCTTTTCTGACTCTCTGTTCAGGAAAAACATTTGACAATCACGCAGTAAGGTTGATTGCAGGACGGTCTGTTTTTTAAGGTTCTTTCCTGAATCCCCCTTTCTAACTTTACCATGTTGTATGCCAAGCTAAATAAAGTACTGTAAAACAAGCAAACCAATCCAGTTTGAAATCACCAGGGAACTAAATTACCAGCCAAAGTTTTGTTTAGGCTCTGCGTGGAAAGGAAGATACCAGATATTCAAGCTAGCTTTTGCAAAGGCTAAGGATTATGAGATACATATGCTAGATAATTAAAAAAGCCAAAGAATACCAAAAATAAGTCAATATATGCTTTATTAATTTTAGAAAGGCCTTTAATTGTGTCAATCATGTCAAGTAATGGAATAAATAAATAAAGTTCAGTTTATCTCTGAACACAGAAATAGCTCTGCAGTCCCAGTCTGGAAGTGCAGAGTCTTGCACAATTGGGACACTAAAAGCCCATTGTTACAATAAATGTGGGGTGTATTCTATAATGCTGCTTACAGTTTTCCATCAGTTTTTTTGTGGTGCCTGTCTTCAAAACCAGTCAAGGTTTCATAGCACATTGCTTGCCAGTGGGTTCTGTCAGCAGCTGTAGCTTCTAGTTGCCTTGGCTAATGTCACAGTGGTCTAAGTTTCCTTCACAGCATTTTTCAGAACTTGTGTGGACAACCTTGAAATCTCTTTCCATTCTCCAGTATACCGGAGAACAATTGGTAAGGAGTATGGTGGACATCCATTTTGATGACATGTCCCATTCATCTCATCTGGCCTCTGACAATCAGGGATGCAATGCTTGTGGACTCTGCATAATCCAAGACTTCCATGTTGGAGACACGGTCTTGCCAACAATTGCTAAGGATAAAGTGGAAAACACGCATGTGAAATTTCTCCAGTTGTTTGATATGCCTTTGGAACAGAGGTCAGCATTCACATCCAAATCATATCATATATCATATCCTATCATATCACATCATATCCAAAAATGATAACCACAGCTCTGTAAAATTTTAGCTTTGTGAATATATGGATATTATGTTGATTGAGCATTGGAGTACATAGCTAGCCCAGTGCCTGGCTGTCAATTTCTTTGTCCAAAGACCTATTGCTCAAGATGATACTTCCCAAGTATTTTAAGCTGTTTATGTTTGACAACTGAGTGTCATCAACAGTGATTTTTTATTCTTTGGGCTTGATATTTGATATGGGCTAGCAAAGAATGTAAATTTTGTTCAGGCTTATAATCAAGAACATATCAAAAACATATTGAAGAACATAGCAGCTTCTGAGAATTTGTTCAGCATAAACTGTAGATCATTGTCTTTGTGCACAGGAACACTTTGTCCATAGTTATAAGTGAAGAGAACTTCCTGAATGGAGAAATTTTGTCCATGCCTTTAAGCAACAAAGATCAAAGAGAGAGCCATCCAACTGATACCTGATGTACATTCCCTTCTTTAGAACCAGAACAGCATGTGACAACATGCAAGTGAAGAATAGATTGAAGAGGACTGATGCTAGCACACAGACCTGTTTAACTCCATTGGAAATGGCAAATGCAACTAATATATCATTGTTGTAAAGAGTGTGTAACGTCATTCCATCATGGAGTATCAGCTTCACGCATTTCCTCAGGCATCCATAAGATCTCAGAATCTTATGGAGATTCATCATGGAGTATCAGCTTCACGCATTGAATCAGCTTCACGCATTTCCTCAGGCATCCATAAGATCTCAGAATGAACCAGAGAGCTCTCCTGTTTACAGTGTCAAATGCCTTTGTCAGGCCAATGAAGACAAAGAAGCTTGTTCTGCCTGATGCACTTCTTCTGGGCTTGCCTCCTGGCAAATATGTCTGCTGTATTCTGTTATGGCTGAAAGCCATACTGCATCCCAGGAGAATCTCTCTGTCTCTGAGACAGTGGAAGGTCTGTTAGAAGAATGTGGGCAAAGATCTTGCCTGTGATGGACAGCTCTGTAGTTTCCACAGTCTGATTTGCTTCCTTTATCTTTATGGAAAAGTCATCAGGCATCTTCTCTATGGACAAAATGTTTTCCAAGATATCTAGGACTGCCTGCAAGGTGTTAGGCTCTAATGCTTTGTAGAGTTCAGCAGGAATGCTATCCTGCCCTGTTGCTTTAATTGAGTTCATCTATGAGATCACTTTCTTAATCTCAACTGTAGAGAGAGGGAGGTCTATGGCAGACAAGACTGGCAGCTGAGGAATTTGCAGTGAGATGCTATGATCAACTTTGGACAGCCTATTAAGTAAGTAGGAAAAGTGTTCAGCCCAGCATTTTTTCAGTCCTTCCTGGTCTTTGATCAGGCTCCACCTATCAGATGACAGCAAGAGGTATTATCCTGATTTAGAAGAACCATAACCTGAATTTATGGTGCTGAAGAACTCTCTGGTGGCATGCATGTCTGCATAGGTTCCATCGATTCAGACTTCTTCTACCACCATTTATCCTGCAATTCATGCAGTTCTGTCTGTACTTTGGATTGCAGGTGCTTGTCTTTCTTTGCAACAGATGATTGATCATTCTGTCATTCTACGTAGGCCTTGTTTGTGTTCTGGAGGGCTGCTGAAATCATTTTGTGATTTTCATCGTTTTGATGTGCCTGGGTTTTCAGGCTGAGTATAATTGCAGTTTGTGTGTTGACATCTTTCAACTGTGTCCACTCTTCAGAACAGGTTTCTACAAGTGATAAATTGCTGGAGAGTTTTTCATTAAGTACATCTTGGAAGCATTGAACTTGGTCTGGGTCTTGTAGTCTGCCAATGTTGAATGATTTTCTGACAGTCCTTGTTCGCTTATGATGTAAGGAGGTTACATGTGCATTGATTGTTGACTGGACCAGCCTGTGATCTGTCCAGCACTTAGCACCTTGCATGATGTGGGTAATGGTGACGTTTTTAAGATTGCACTGATGTACTATGTCAATTGTCAAGTGGATGGCAATATCTGGACCTGGGATGCATCCAGATTGTTTGGTATTAGTTTGCAAGTCTGAACGTAGTATTAGTAATACACGGTATAACTAGTATTAGTTGTGCTCAGCACATTTGCTCAGAAGCAGCAGGCTTTTCCTATTTTGTTTTTCGACCTCATGTTTCCCAAAGACTTTGTTTAACAATTGTTATCTGTCTCAACCCTGGCATTGAAATCGCCAGAATAATAACTTTGTCACTGGGGGAGGTTGTTTGAATAATCTAGTCCAGTTGTTGTAAAAAGCTCCCTTGTCTTCATCTGAACTCATGAGAGTTGGTCCATAGGTGCTAACAATGATCCAATGGATTTGTTGAGTGAACTTCTTGATCCATTCATTTATTCCAATGGGTAGAGTAGGGATGTTCTTCAACAGAGCAATTTTGATTGCAAACCTGCTTCATGAGTTAGGGTTTTGTTGTTGTTCAGTCACGCAGTCATGTCTGACACTTCGCAACCCCATGGACTGCATTACGCAAGGCCCCCCCTGTCTTGCACTGCCTCCCGGAATCCTCCCAAGCTCACACCCATCACACTGACTATGCTATCTATCCATCTC
>JANHZU010001762.1:139767-151244 GCA_032468055.1 Acrochordus granulatus
ATGAGACCTGTCCAGTATGGTTGAACCTCTGGCAGAGCTCTCATCTTCATTAGAGCACACAAGCCCCCCAACCACAAGGTGGTGCCTCACTGGGGGGGAGTTGCCTCACTGGGTGGGGCAAGGTGGTGCCTCACTGGGGGGGAGTTGACAACACTGTTGTCAGTCTGTGGTTTCTCCCCCCTGCAAAAAAAAAACCCCATACAGTATATCCATTTGCTACTTCCTGTAATGAACCTTAATTTGCCAGCCTGGTCTCACTGATTGCCACAATGACCATATAACCAATAATAATATATATTAATATATATATACATATTAATGACAATAACCAGTGAGGTTCAGCTGTTATGAATGCTGTTCATTTTTCAGGCCTTAATACCTTGTCTCTATCCAGCAAAGATGGACATTCTAGGCTCCCAAAAAGGAGTTTTCTTTTATGCTTTTTTCTTGATTCTCAATTGCTAAGATCATTTGCTAGACACAGTTAACTAGCTGATGTTGTGTAGCAGGCAATTTTTAGGGTTTCTTTTATAACCCCTCCTTCATACAGGGCTGCCCAGTGTGCTTGATGCAGCTGGACATCTCTTACCCTGGGTACAGAAATGAATGACCACTGGTCCAAGAATCATCCATGTGCAGGTTTGTGACTGCAACTATACTGGTTATCTCCACCTGTGGCTTTGTCACTCCAGGACTCAATGAATTAAGTTTGGACTGAGAAGATTTGCAGATGAGTTGTAAATGAAGAACTGCACAACAGAAACCTGTATGTGATGTATTTTTAAGTGAAATAGCTTTTGCACAGGAGCAGTCCCACTCTCTCAGGAGGACTTAATCCAATGGCATGGAAATCTGTTATAGCTGGAGGCCTCTGCTGCTGCAGTAGATGACCAGGACATCTAAGTGTCTTGTTATGTTCCAATTTCTCCACAATTCCTAACGGACATGCCTTCTTGACCATTGGACTTTTGATCAGTCTCCTCAACTCAGTCTGCCAGAGTTTTCACATGCTGGGATAGACAAATCCCCTTTCTCACCAAGAGTCGAAGACCCATTGGCTACCCTTATCTTGTTTGGTTCCTCTACCAAGGGTATGGCTGCTGCATATGATACAGTTATCTGGAACCACAGATGAAAGCTGAATGCTAGGTGGGGACTAAAGGTGAACATGCAGCCCTAACAAGAATGTGGCAAGCTGCTCCACAAGAGGTGTACCTCCTTGAACACCCCATACACCTGGAAACAACAGAACAGAAACAGAAACAACAAAGCAGCCTAAACCTAGCATGTAAGAGCCATCTCTCAATCATAGTATAAGCCCAATGGTGCTAGGTCATCACCCTCCAAACAATCTCCAGAAGAATTCAGTTTTCACAAAGAGGTGGTTGAACTTTCCTCCATTAAAAAAACTCTAAAGGCCAACACTATCTCTGGTGGGTTAGTAAACCAAATGTGTGCAGATGCCTAGGGGCATACTTACCTTTTCCCAGAAAAGCTTATGAAATAATGCAGGAATGGAGATGGAGTTTTCAAGGATACATGTCATGACAGTGAGCCAAATTTGGGAAGTGCGGTGTGGCTTAATACCAGACAGGCGATGTGGAGACTGTTTTTTTTTACTCTTGAGAAATGCATGAGTGTGAGATAAGAAAACATATACAATAACATGAATAAGTTTGAATTATGGAGTATTTTGCATTAATATATAATGGATGGTCAAGAGATAAATGCAATATAGTAAAACCTAGTATGCATGTTCTTGTGAAGTATAAATCTGCATTTCATTTTCCAAAGTGCAGCACAGAAATCAACACCAGCATTCAACTCTGATCTCCATTGTCTATCCACCTCTGCCTTTACTACTTCTATTCTCAGTTGCTGCTGGTACCCTTCCAAGCTTATGGGTGGCAAAATCTAATAGGTTTTATACATAAAAGCTGCTCTTGGGCAGCATTGGAAATACGGAAAAAATATGTTGAAACACTGATTCAGCTGAGGATGATTTAAAGCCATCTCCCCCACAGGCTGAGGAGAAGAGGTTGAAGGCAACATTAGGGAGACCTCGCCTCCACCCTAAGAAGTTGCTTGTGAATCAAAGGGGTGTGTGTGTTTTCATGTATTATGCTTGCATTACAGAAATGAACTGAAACAAATCCAGTGGAGGGCAGCATTTCATCATGCTCTGTTCAGGGAAAAATGAGTACCAGAAGAGTGTAATATTCTCCTACTGCCTGTTTATGGTAAAGGCATTAGATCATTTCATTTCCTGATTTAGAATGTTCTCTGCTTATCACTTCTTACTTTGTAAACTCTTTGGAAGAGTTTTCTTTCTTATCCTGAGATAAGTACAGGTAGTCCTCGATTTACAACCATTCATTTTGCAGCTGTTCAAAGTTACAACTGAATGGAAGGCACTGAAAAAAGTGACTTATGACTGGTTGTCACACTTACAGTTGTAGCATCTCCATGGTTACGTGATCAAAATTCAGATGTTTGGCAACCAGCCTGTATTTATGATGTTCCAATGTCCCAGGGTCATGAGATTGCCATTTGCAAACTTCCCAGCCAGTTTCCAACATGCATAGTCATTGGGGAAGCCAAATTCATTTAACAACCATGTTGTTAAATGCAGCAATTCACTTAACAACTGTGGGCACGGCTCACTTAACTCCTGCCTTGCTTGGCCATGGAAATTCTGGTCCCAATTGTAATAAGTCAAGGATTCCCTGGAGCTTTGGTTGCTATGTATACTTAAAATCCTTCTGATTTATTTACTTATCCTTGGAAGAGTTTAAAGTAAATTTTGCAGAAGGACATTTATCTAACTGGTTTGGCTCACAATTGCAAACCTCTCACTCATTGGCTGGCTCATGAACTATGCTAAGCCATGTTTTTTGAAAGAAGCATAATTGCATAGTTCAGAAATCTTACTAAGTTTTCAGGGCTGCTTAAAAGAGGTTGCCCCTTCAAGAACTGCGTGGGGCCGCAGAAGAGCAGGCTGAAGTGGATTGTGGGCAAATATGTGAAAATAAAGAAGTGGTCCCCCCAAACGAGCACCTTATTTTCAAAGGGGCTTCAGGAAGGCAAGTCCACCCATAGAAAAACATGGAGATTGTTCTCCTATGATCAGACATCCACCAGGATTTGTCCTACACACTGAACTCATTGTGATTTGATAAACTGCAGAATGAATTTTGGTTTGATACGATGCATGAGCCCAGTTTGTATAAGGCAAATTGTTTTTTGATTTGGGACTTCATTCAATGGGAAAAAAATGGCTTCCAATGTTGGTCAGATAAGTGGCAAAGATTCCAGGGGAAAATGATAAATCTTCCTCCTTGATTCAATGGTACGATTGCTTGCTGCTTGTGTCGAACACAAAGGATGGTGTCATTGGCCATCAATGTGCTGGCCAGTATACTTCCTGATCCACACAGGGTGCAGGAAGTTATTATTTGTAGCCCTGACCCCAGTGACCTCCTGCACCAAGTTCAGTCCTTGTTTTCATTTTCTGTTTTCGTTCAGGACGTTGCCAGGTTTTGACTTGCTGACCTTTTAAATCAACAGATGGCAAAGCTATTGCAGGCTATCATCTTTGGGACACAAAATCCTCTCCCTGCCCCCCAACCCGAGCTCTGGGAAGGAGAACTTCCCTGTTTGGAAAGGATGGGCGACTTTGCTGATGAAAGAAGATGACCACATTTATCAGGAAGCAGCACTTCAGGCAGGGAAATGAGATCCCTGCAGGGATGGGACCAGGTTTTTTCTGATCAAATAATCCATGTAGCATTGCAGGTACTAACTCCGCTTCTCACAGCAACACTCAGAATCCAGTGCTGTTGGCTGAGGCAAACTGCAGGTGCTAGGGATTCGTGCAGTAGTGAAGGCTTTCTAAAAGCCTGGCCTCACTTCAAACCAGCCTTTTCCAGTCCTGGATCATACTTTGCTGTCAAATTCAATTCTCATTGTCTCTGGCCATGAAACAGATGAGATTTTGAGTTATAGTCTAGCCTCTGCGCAGTCAAGCTTGGGAAAGGCTGCTCGCGATTTCAAAAGCGTTTGGCCAGGTTTCCTGAAAACCATAAGGCTTTACCCAGTCATTGGGTGGGAGAAGGATGGTGGGGAGGATCCAAGAAGCATTCCTTTGTAATTAGAGGAGATAATGCTGATGGGTGTTAGTAAACGCCCTAGATGAAATGTGAGGCAAGTCTTACACCCCAGTCAATCTTTGTTCTTCACGTTAGATTTTGGCCAGCAGATGGCAACATTGATTTTATTTTTTTCATTATTACTGTTACCATAATTTACCTTTGTACTGTAACTTAGATCGGTTATTGTCTATTTTAATTTATTTAGTTACAAATGATTTTATCAGTTGTTTGGTAAACTACCATATGTCAGTACTGATTCAGCTGCACACACCAAATGCTTTTTCTTGATGTCAGTATTGAATTCCCTGAACTTGCCCCACTAAGTAATTTCATATTGTGCCATCATCATTGAGGGAACATAGAGGTAGAAGCAGTTAAACATTGTCAGATTATAACCTGTGTTAAGATGTAGAATTCCAGAGAAATGACTGTTAATGCAATCTGTTGGGGGTCAGTTCAGTGATACTCTAGCGGCTCTCCAGACTATATCAGAAATACGATTCAGGAAAGTTCCAGTTGGTAACATCCTGGCCTGTTAATCCCCGGTCTTGGCAGTGACAAACAAAGGTTCCACTTACTGCTGGTGCCAAAACGGTAATATTTTCATACTGTGCTGAGCAAACATGTGTTTTTCTGATCATCATAATAAATTGCCACTACCTTTTCCCAGGATGCTTTTTTTAACCCCGCACCCGGTCTAGTCAACAGTCTAGTACTTCCTGATGGAAAGCCTCCTGTCTTGTATACCATCAAAGATCCTTATATTTGGACTGTTGAAGGACTGATATTTTTTCTGTTTCAGCAATTTCTACTGCTATTTGGATAGGAGTGTTGCTCTGAACAATTTTTAAAACATTATTTGGGGATTTTTAATAAATGTCTGTCATCTTTCAAACCATTTTATATTTCAAATTATGTGAAATTCAGCTGCTTTATAGGTATCTAACCCATCTCCTTTTCAGCGTGACTTCTAAACTCACAGATCCACTTTAGCACATAGTTGCCATATATTTCAAGTCCCCTCATCCTCCATTTATAAAACATTATCGGTATAGCCATCAACTCGAATTAGGGGATTCTGTTAAGGCAGGAGAATGAGCATATTCTGCATGCCAAAAAGAAAAATTTGCCTTGTACAAACTGGGTTCATGCATCATACCAAGCCAAGATTTGGCATTTCTGCACAAGAGGTGATGGCAAAGATCTGCACAACAGATCTTGGGGAGTTCCTCCCTGAGAAGTAGTGGATGCAGGATAAGATCAGCAAAGTGGCGGCAAAATGCAATGCCTGCAATTCTCAAGCTCATGCTGGAGTAAGCAGACTCTGATGTCATTGCTCCCATAATACACAGTCCCACATCAGAATCTGAAGAAATTAATGATGTAACATTCGAAGAAGGAGGCTCCAGGAGGGCTGGTGCAGAAATGTCTCTTCCCATCCAGCTGCCGAGCTCTGGGCTTCTGTGGCCTTCTGCTTTGACCACCGGAGAGAGCAGAAACTTTCCAGCTACCCATTTCCCTTCTAGGCCCTGAAGGATATTCACTTTGTGGAACCCCCTCCCCGAGGTTGCTATTTCCCCTGTGACCACTTCCAAGCAATGCTTAAGGGCCCCATTGACTAGCGCTCTTGTGGCTGTTGAAGGAATGGGGAGCAGGCCCTTGTCTGCCACCTAGTCCAGCACCTCCCTTTGCCTTCCTTTTCTTCTTTCCGATGACCAAGTGCCCATCCCCCAAGGCACCTGCGGGATCTGCTGCTATCTGGAGGTTTAGTCATGGCAACTGGACTTCTTTTCTTTTAGAAACATTTCACTGCTCATCCAAGCAGCTTCTTTGGTCTAAGAAAAAAGTTGGTCAGGAAACCCCATATATCTGTGAGGTGAACAGTAGGAGGATGGGAGTAGGCAGAGAGTTGTTAAATACTTGCCTCCTCCTTTCTTGCTGTCCTTTCATATTTCTGCATCAACTTCTCCAAAATGTGTTGCAATATGTGCTGTAGGTGATTGCTTGGATGAACAGCGAAACGTTCCTAAGACAAAAGAAAAGAAGTCCAGTTGCCATGACAAAACCTCCAGACAACCAACTCTACCTGGATGACTGAGAAATCTTCACCTACATGCTGGGTCTGTTGCTTTCCAGCAAATGTGGAAGGAAGATGCAGCGATTTTGAGGGCCATGTAGAAGAGACCTTCCCTATATTTTCTTGCTTCTTGTTATGATTTTTCTGGAAGAATTGTGGGATTTGCAATTGTGGAATTAATGAAGGAGGGAACTCCTGTTTAAAGGAATAACCCTTTTTTTAATCTTCAATTAATCTGTTTCCTGGTAGTCTGACCAAAGAATGTACGAGGGGTTCTTTGAGTTTATTTATTATTGATTTCCCCTTTTGGTCAGCTCATTGAAAAAACTAGCCTGTTGCTGGAAAGAAGGCTAACGGGAGGCTCCTAGCCAATACCCACAACAGTTAGTTCAAATAATTTCTTGCTCCATCCAGTTTGAGTTTATTTAAAAAAGAAAACACCAACAGAGTTTAAAATCACTAATGTTTTGAAGGACTTTTGTGAATCTATGCTCTCAAAATGTGCACAAAGAACGAGCACCCTTTGGATGCTGCCACCTCAATGGTTTTCCTCCTCCTCTTCTTCTTGCTGTGGTTTTTATACTGAGGCAGCAGCCTGACCAGTCTGCCTGATCTCTTTTGAAAAACCACACAAGAGAAGTTGAAATGAAACAAATTTAGGAGACTATATTTATCCCATGAAACAAAACGATATAAAGTGGAATTGTGCTTCCTGATTTATTTTGGCCACTTTTCCCCACTCCTATTTATTTAATGCAGGTTCAGTCTCCAAGGCCATAGGTCATTTAAAAGATTTATGGCACAATCCTATGTATTTTTCTTCCAAAATAGAAACTAAATTTTCACTGGGGCTTACTCCCTGGCAGTTATGCATGGCATAGCATTTGCAGAACAGTAGTGGATAAATTTGTGGAATCCCTTTGCTTTGCCTAGAACTCATTCATCAAACAGAGCATAGTAATACAGTGGTTCAAATGGATAAATATATATCAGGAATGTAAGGTAGAAATATGGTATTTCTTTTAAGCCAAGGGCTGAACTCACTCTGAAAAAGCATGTTGGAGGGATCATAACATCTTACTGCAGAAATCCTGCCTCCAATGTCCCACCAACCACATACAGGCTCTAGCACATGTATAAACCAGCTGATTTTTTTCTCATCACACTCCATGCCTCCCCCAATGTCATCAAATGGCTTTAAAATACCTTCCATTGATAATAAACAGAAGCTAATCTAAAGGCTTTTTTGCAGAATGGAAGGTGGTGACACATCTCTGGATAAATAGTGTAGCTTTAATTAACATTATATGAAAATCATAGAAGGGAGGAACTGGCTATAATAATTCATGGCCTTATTATTTGTTAGACTGCTGCAATATGCTCTACCTATGCCATTAAAGACCACTTGAAAACTAAAGTTGGTCCAAAACATAGTGGTGCATTTGTTGCATGATGCTAGTTGCTATGATCATGACTCACTGTGCAATTGGAAATGCTAGTTTGGATTTAGAAAGTCATACGTAGGTTGACATCAAAAAATCTATAAGGTTGTCTTCCCAAATCAGAGCTCACCCTAGAGGGATGTGTGTGTATGAAAGACATCAGAATGGTGCGTGTGGCCAAGCAATCAAAGATCCACTTTATTTTACTTGCGTATGATGGATGTGATGATGTCAAAAAGGGGCAGGGCTTGATAAACCAGTTGGCTCCACCATTTTGATATTATTGATGTCCTTTATTGATCTTGATGAAGGAGGTCTAGCCAAGAAAAAATTATGGTGGATGGTAGTGTCTAAATTCTACAGGATGAAGAGGACTGAGGCCAAAAACTGTTGCTTTTTGATTGTAGCACCAGCACTTTGGAACAATCTTCCTATAAATGCTAGATTGACACTCTTGATGATGGCATTCCAGTTGCTATTAAAAATTGAACTTTTCTTAGCATGAATTTATATTAATTTTATTACCACAGATATGTTATTATAATTTTATGTTGCTGTAGGCTGTTATAAAACTTAAATGGCTTATAAATTTAATTCATTAATAATAATAATAATCACAGTGCTGCATTTGTCTATGTAAACCAAATAGAACACTTTTTGAAAATGGTATAACCCAATTTTCAGAAACAATGAAAAAAAATCCCAAAGATGTTCTGATTTGAATTGGACTAAAAAAACTTTTTACATATTTGCTGAAAATTAGATTTCAATCTGAGACACATTAATATGTCAGGGGCTCAAGAAAACTAATATGGAGATTTCTCTTGCTTCTGTATTCTGAACAACAATCCTATGAAATGGTTTAGGCAAAAAGAAAGTAACTGGCCTCAAATCACCCATTAGCTCCTATTAGGAAGAATAAACTAGAACCTGGGTTTTGCTAATCTTAGTCCATCACCTTAACTGTAACATTACATTAGCTTTCTTGCATTGAAATAAGCTGCACTGTACTCAAAATAATTTATTTCTAAATAGATGTAAATGTAATTTTTCCATTCAAGTGATGTTTGTAAAAACATTTATTCAATTGTGCATGCCTGTGAGGCCCAGTTGATAAAAGGTTAAGTAAGTGAAATTGCCATTCTCTGAAAAAGCTCAATGGATAATTCCTGGAGATGAAGGTCAATCCTTCAATCCCACCATTCTTCTTGATCACCTGGCCAAGCTTCTGGTTTCCAGTATTTAAGCAGGTTGCAGTTGCTCTTTTAATAACAATTCTTAGTAGTCTATGTACCTGCATGAACGGAGCACTTGATTTGAGGATTTGTAGGTTGATGTTCCAACACAAGATTGAAGTAACTTGTTTCAAAGAAAAGATGAAGGTGGGACATCACACAAAAAGATACAATGCTGAGTAACTTTTGTGCTGTGGTTAAGCAGAAGGGGAGGAAAGGCCAATTGTCACAGAACAACAACTCCCTTAGAAGAGAATAGCAGAATAATTAGCATGAATGGTTTTATTACTTTTATTACACTGTTGAAAGAATGTAAAAATGCCTCTCTAGCATCCAAGATTCCGGCTGAGTTAATTTAACACCTTACTCAGGTCAAATTGGGGATCTGTTCACATAACATACTTATCCGGATCAGGAAAAAGTCTAGCTTCAGAAATTAGAAGTCTAGATTTGTCTTTCAAAGCAGGAGCATTCTAGCTAATCTCTAGGGAGTATTGTGTTTTTGTTCTGTGTGTGTGTTTAAACCCCCTTTCCCTGTGTGTATGAGTTGTGCTTTCGATAAAGTCAGAAAAATGTGGAGGAAGCTAACCCACTGTAGTCAATGGTGGCTCCAATCCCTATTAGGGCACTATGGATTTTTAAACGTTTTCCTAAAACTCCCAAGAGAAAAAAGGAGCTGCTGTTTGCAAATAACACTAAATACCACCAAAGATGGCTCCTCCTATTGAACTAGGGAAACCCAGAATTTTTTTAAGTTGTTTCCTAGCAAACTAACAGGCAAACTAAGCTACTAAACTGTATAGTAGCTTCAGAACCAGCCACTGTATTTTGTTCCCCTCCTGTAATCAGTGGCATGGTCAACTCTGAACCTAGAGACAATAAACCTATTCCTATTCCACTCCCCTCCCCGTTATATGTAAACTATAATATATATAAAATTAGATTATATACATACAGCCAGTTTTTAGTAGTTCAGTAAACTTTTAAAAACCACAGTACTGCTTATTCCAATATGTGATTCTAGTTTGTGGCTGTGCATACAGTATAGCTGCCCCAGACTACTGCCACTTCCCGTGACGCTAGGAGACAGTAAGGGATACCTCAGGCAAAGGAAGACTTAGGCCTTTGAAATTGCCAAATTCAAACAATCACTAGCGATCATCCAGATGTTTGCACTCCAGACCTGGGAGTCCTAATCTTCAGGAAGAGGTTCTTAATTCCTGCATTTTTAAAAATTAAAATTAATCCACAGTTACCTTATTGGGGTCAGAGTCCTTATGGAAAGAGTCGAGAGAGGGCTATCCATCTTGCTGCACTCTCTTTCTGTTCTTGTTTCTTGGTGGTGGTGTAAAGGAAAATAATCAGCAAGGGGAAACTTTTCAAAAATCCCTGTTTGGGGTGAAGGGGATGTGTTGCTGCTTTAGGTGCTTGATTTTGTGCTGAGAGAGTGTTATTCTTCTCTTCACAGCTGAACAGAGGATGTTTATTTACCTAGGCTGTTTTGGATTAAAACTGACCCTCTCTAACCCAACAGCTGACTGGGTTTAACTGTTCGCATGAAATGATAACCTTGCCTGTGAGCCAATTAGGCGTGTCATGAGAACACAATTGCTGATTTCTGTTCTAAGTTAATAGATATTTTGTGTGCCTCCATTTTACTACTCCTCCGTACATTATTCTTCATTTAATTCAAAGGCTTACCTGAGGCTACATATTGCATTCAAATTCACAAGTCATTTTTACATTGAGAAAAAATTTGAAGCCAAGGCTTGTGGAAATCAACAGTGCTGTCTTATGTGACATGGATAGCCATGGGCAAGCTTCCATGTTTGCTATATGATGACGTGGGAGGAAAAATGATGATACACAGAACTCATTACTATACAACAGAGATGATAATATAGCCGGCATAGGCTTATATAGCTATTTCAAAATTGCTCAGTTCCATCAGAACTTTTTCATTCTGGGAGCAGTAAAATTGCCAAAATTGACATATCGTCACATTCAATTCTCTTTGGCTCCCAATAGTACTTCAGTAGCAGATGGGCAATGGTAAGTGCATACTGACCTTTAGAAGCAGCCAGCCTCTTGCTCAAGAAATTGGGTGGATCAACTTTGAGTCACTGAATTATGAAACTGTTCATATCTTGTGGTTCAGGAACTGAATGGTTGAACCCAGCCTGGGAAATCATTTTATTTGTTGACATGCCAGCTCTCTTCTATCTTGACATTACTAAATGACTTGTACCTCCCCTTCCATTACAGAGCAGTTCTGTGGGGGTGTGAGTGGATGGTCTGATCTCACTGCTGAGTGTGTGTTGAGGACTACATCTCTGGTGACAGCCTGCATTTGATGGGATCTGGATGTTGGAATGACAGAAGCCAGCTGGTTTGGCTTCCAAGGCCATAACATGTCTCCTGATGACCCTCCCCTCCCTGTATTGACCTGGAGGCTTCAACAGTTGGTCTGGAGGTGGAGAAACAGAACTTAAAGCTCATTGATTCTTAAACCTTTGTCACTCAAAAATCCTGAGGAAGCTGGAAGTGATTGCCAAATGAGTAAGTATGTAAG
>JANHZU010001762.1:158319-174811 GCA_032468055.1 Acrochordus granulatus
CCTCCCTCCCTTCCTTCCTTTCTTCTATCACTTAATCTTATCTTATCTTACCTTACCTTACCATCTTATCGTTCAGCAATCTTGTAGTCTCTGAGCCCTGTCTTGGGTTATAGGTGAGCCTAGTTTTTTTTTCCCAGATGGGGCTTTCCTCCTGTATTTTTGATTTCTGAGCTCAACTCTACTTTGGATCCAGGATCAGTTCAAACAGCAGAAAGGTAGAAAGAAGTTCACACACTCTCTCCTTCTGTTTCTTCAACACACAGTCCCTCATGCTACCTGTCAAACATTAATAACTGTCAAAAGATAAATTGAAAAACAGCTGATAGATGCAGCAATTGTGGAATTAAGTGGAAGGAACACTCCGCTGCACTAGGAGAACATCCAACCAACCAAGGGAACAATGTGCCCCCTGAGGTGAAGCTTCCCCCCCGTTCTGGCCTTCTGGAAGAGCATTAAGACCTGGCTCTGTCAATTAGCATGGGGATCTAATAGTGGTATATACAACTCTGGCAGTGGTTGGTGGTTTGAGAGTATTCTGTCTGTCTTTTTAACATTGTCTATTTCTATTAGATTTTATGTTTTTTACTTATAAGCCAGTCAGGGTTACTTAGATAATGAGATGGGTGGTATATAAATTTGACTAATAAATAAATCCTTCTGTTAATTCTTAGTCAGGTATTCTTTCAGAAGAATACTAAACCCCTTTTTGGAAATAGCCCATAAAATAGCTGATAGGCATGTGATGAAATGAGATTACCCTTGCTTCACCATGCTACCTGAATATTTGTTGTGTGAATCCAGCCTCAGGCTCATAAATGTTCCTTAAAAATGACTATTTTGAGGTTATGGAATTAGGCAGTTTATAATGTGCATGAACGATGTAAAATGAATTACTCTGATGTATGTCATAATTACAGTGGTACTTTAAAAATGACCTAAAATGTGATCTATTATCCACACAAGTCCTAAAACTAGATAAAGGTAAAGCTTTCCCCTGCCAGTTGTTGCTGACTCGAGGGAGCAGTGCTCATCTCTGGTTCACAGCCAAGGGAGCCAGCATTTGTCCGAAGATGCTTCCATGGTCATGTGGCTGGCATGACTATATGCCAAGGCATGCAGAATGGTGCTACCTTTCCCACCAAAGGTGGTACCAATTTATCTACTTGCATTTTTACATGCTTTCAAACTGCTAGGTTGGCAGATGCCGGGCAAGCAACAGGAGCTCACCCCGTAACATGGTGGTGTTTGGATCTTGAACTGCCTAGCTGCCAACCTTCTGGCTGACAAGCCCAGCGTCTTAACTATTTGGCCACTCTGCCCCAAAAACTAAATAAGGAAAACTCAAACAAATGAGCCAAAACCATTATACTTGTTCATTTATTTATTGGGGAAAATGATCCAAAGCTACATATTTGTGTGTGGCAAAAGTATATTAATCTCTAGGATTATCAATTCATTTGAAAGGGAAATTAGAGTTGTTTTATCAATGGAATGATAATCAGATGTTACTAGTGTGGGGGGCTCTAACTGCAGGAAGTTCAGATATTCCTGAGGGAGTGAAGAGTGCTGAACTTCAGAAAATCATTGTAAGAGTTCTGAACACAGACTCCTTCAAATTCTCCACACTACAAACATCTTGATGGCTCTCGCATCCATTAAATAGGTGAGGGCAGCAGCAAGCTTTGGAAAGTGACAATGAATGGGGGAATGGCTACTATAGGTCCAGCCATTGCATGGAAAAGATTTCACACAATTTCACCCAGTACCATTTCCACAGTTTCCCTGATAAGCAAAGAGGCCATTGGTAGCATGCTTTGTAGGAAGCCGTTGCCATCTCTGCTCCATCACAGTCCTGGAGAAGAGCCACAGCTGTTGAACCAATCCTGGGAATTGGAAAGTAACCTTTCAGCCTCTTAATACATTTTCTTCTCTCCCCCTTTTTCCATCCTGATGTTTTATGGAGCACTGGAAATAAAATAGTTGAATTTTGCAGCCAAGGTTTTGCCTTCTTGCACTAGCTATGAAACCCCAAATGGTTTGCTCAGCTTTCTGGTTCTGTTGCTTTATGGGATTGCTTTTCTTCAAAAACAGCCAGTTTCAGTCCAAATAAGTTAATTTTATTTCATATTTCATGATCTGTCTGAAAGTTATTTTTATCAACTACCAAAAACCTAATCAGTTTATTTTGGAAGATATTCCAAAAGGAAAAAAATAGTATGATTTATAAATAATGAAATAACTGATTAGGGGGCAAATAATTTTTCTTTATACAGAATTCTCATCAAATTCAAACAGTCAAAATAATTTGGACTCTGATAAGCAGATTATTTCAAAGAAGTAAAAAAACAGATGAGGCTTATCCTAATCTAATTTATTGATAAGCATCTGACAATTTTTCATGCAATTTCTGGCCTGAAGCAAAAGCACTCCAGGGGTCCTGTCATAATTCTTACTTTCAATAAAGACATTACAGTTGCTCTCAAAGCAACCAAGCAACAATTTGTGCAAATTCCTGGCCCATAACAACACTGTATTTCTTATGATCCCATTTGTTTTGGTTGGAGACAAGAACTACTAAATAAAAAATGAGCAGCAAGCATTCAGCCAGTTTGGGAGTTTTGACAAAAAAAGAAATTAAATCATTGTCATGCCTCTTGCAACCTATTTCTGCATTAAATGAAAAGCAATATTGTTAAATGTTAAATTTCAAGTGAGTGAACTGTCTAGAGAAGATTGTTAACTATTTTCAGATGCTCAGTGATATGGATGTTTTCAAAAGAGACTTCTATGTATAAGCATTGTTACTTTCATTAGTCACTTTCTAATTTGTCAGAAAAGGGAACATGCAGACTTTCACTAAATGCATCTTCTAAACAAAGAGTAATGATACACTCACCAAGGTCTCCATTGGTTTTGCATTGGAAGTTAAAGAATGACAATACAGTGGAACCTTGGGTTGCGAGCATAATTTGTTCTGGAGGAATGCTCTTAATCCAAAACGTTCTGAAACCAAAGCAAGGGTTCCCATAGGAAACAATGTAAAGTCAGATGATCCATTCCACGCCCAAAAAATATTCATAAAAACACTGTCAGGCCACATTTTTCTCCAAGCAGAATTGAGGGTTCTCTTGATGACCCCCTCCCAGGCTTTATTGATGATTTTGAGGCAGCCCATGATGTTGAAATGATCCTTCCAAAGCTTTTGGAGGGTAAGGGGAGTTCTTTCAGTCACCTCGAAGCTTTGCTGAAATAGCACTTTCATGTAGAGCTTTTTAAAGTTTGAGATGACCTGCTGATCCATGGGCTGGAGTAGTGGAGTGGTGTTGGGAGGAAGGAACTTGACCTTGATAAACTTGAACTCCTCCAATAAGTCATCTTCAAGGCTGGAGAATGGGCAGGAGCATTGTCTATAACCAGCAAGACTTTGAGTGGCAGATTCCTTTCCAAGAGATATTGCCTCACTATAGGACCGAAGACCCCGTTGTTCCATTCAACAAACATGATATGAGTGACCCAGGCCTTGCTGTTGGAGCTCCAGATCATTGTTAACTGGCTCTTCTGCACCTTACATTTCTTGAAGGCTCGTGGAGCAGGGGGTTTATCTTCAAATCCCTGCTTGCATTAGCAAAAAGCAAGAGGGTGGCAGTCTTTCATGGGCTTGTGACCAGGCATTGCAGTCTCTTCTTCTCTGATGTAGGTCCTCTTTGGCATCTTTTTCCAGAAGAGACCCATCTCATCACAGTTAAAAACTTGCTGGGGCAGGTAATCCTTGGAAATCACAAGATTTCCAAACTCTGCAGTGAATGCCTCTGCTGCCTTAGCATCCGAGTTCACTGCCTCTGCGTGCCTCAGAACACTATGGATGCCATTTCTCCTTTTAAAATTATCAAGCCATCCCCGGCTCACCTTGAAATTTGCTGCTTCTTCTGTTGACGTACCTGGTGACTTTGTTATAAGATCAGCGTACAATGCCCTTGCCTTCTCGCAGATAATGTTCTCAGTCATGGTATCACCTGCTAATTGCTTCTCATTGATCCGCACAAGAAGCAACTTTTCTATGTCTTCCAGAACACGTGGCTGTTGCTTTGTTATTCTCATGACTCCTTTCGCTGCATCTAGCCTCTTTATTTCTTCTTTCTTTTTCAAAATGGTGCAAATCGTCGAAGTAGGCTTACTATAAATTCTTGTGAGGGAAGCACAGCTCATTCATGCCTCTCAATTATTTATTTTTTAAGGTCTACTGCCTTTTCGCACTTTTTCTTCACAGGGCTTTATGCACACACATGTGGTCACAATACACAATACACGTAAACACATATGGTAATAGTGTAAAATGCACATTATAGCATAAACAGGATCTCACACGGATGCTGCCTGTATGAGAGATACAGTACACTCTGACTGAGGATGAGTAGTTCTGTGAGATTTCCTGTGCGAGGTCATTGTGTGATGCTCGTCTTGCAAGTTTTCACTCGCTAACTAAGTTAAATTTTATTAAAAAAATTTGTTTGTCTTGCAAAACACTAATTAACCACATTACTCGCAATCCAAGGTTCCACTGTAGGAACAATATGATAGAAAAAAAGATATAACATTCAAAACAATGTTAATAGATTAGAAAAATCACAACATGATATTTAACAGAGACAAATAGAAAGTTCTTCTTTCACTTAAAAACAGCCTATTCCAACTTCGTAATACTGTATTCCCACCATCAGACCATCCTTAGCCGCGATTTATTCAGCCCAGTTTTCTGGACTTGCACGATGTGCACTGAATACATTGAAAGAACTAACCTAGGCACTTGTCTGATATACAGCCACTAGTTTATATTCAATATGTCATGCAAACATAGCATGGGTCAGGTACTTGTACATATAGATATACATTAAAAAATTTAAACACAAGAATCAGGTTAATACAAACTAAAATAGAGCAAAAAAGGAAAAGGAAAAAAATGAAAGAAAAAACTACAGGAGCAAGAAGAAAAAGAGTAGCAGAAAAAAAGATATAAAGAAGTGGTTTCCAATCTTTTTCACTGTTTTAAGTATAATTATAAACTGATCTCTAAAGTTACATCATGTTTCTCTTCTTTCTGATAATATATAATATCTAATCATCAAACTGCAAATCATAAGTTCATTTTTTTCCATTGGAATGGATTTGGACAGACTCTGGGAGGCAATGCAGGACAGGGAGGCCTGGTGTGCTCCTGTCCATGGGGTCGCGAAGAGTTGGACACGACTGCGTGACTGAACAACAAATGCAAAAATTCCACAAGAGCTTTCCAATCACCAATAAGCACAGAAATTTTCTCTAAACAAACAAATGAACATGACCATTTCAGCAAGTTCTATCATCTTTACCAACCATTCCTCCATGATAGGTATTGCCAGATCTTTCTATCTCTGATTGAACAATTATCTCATTGCCGTTATCAAATACTATATAAAAACAACATACATGACTTTTTTTCTAACTACGTATTCTCAATCCAAAGAGGGAGAGACAACGAAGGGAAATTAGGAAGAGAAGCCTATGAATGTATATTGCTTTTCTATTCTTTTTATTTTTAAAAGTGTAATGCTACTGGTCCTCTGGTAAAAGATCTGGTGTATGGGTATGCGTATATTTAGATCAATATAGATACAAGCTCACAATAAATATGTGAACCTGGAGTCAGGACAATCCAATAACACTGGTGTTTTATTACAGTTTAAGTTGTTTTGGTGCAAAATGAGCTGATTAAGACAATTGTTTTGGTTGTACATATTTTACTCCTATCGGTTATTTTTAAAAAGGATTGGGAACTGTGGGGCAGAGATAAAATATAATTTGCAAGGACAAAAAGAAGGATGGAAAGCAATGGAATCATTCAATTACATGTGAGGTTCAAGGAAAGAATAATATAGAATGACTCCAGATAAATGTTAAGGTGACATGAGGAGAAAAAATGACTGCATTATTTTATGATAGAATTTAGAAAGAAACATAAGAAACCCTAGGAAATGAGTTTGTGCTCAAACATTTGTGCTGTGTTCATGATAACAAAGTGTCCTTGTCTTTATTTACCTAGGCATAAAGCCAGCAGACTCGACACAGTGTCACCTAAATCTTTTCAGACGATAACTCAGAAGTACAAATCAGTTTGAAAAGTGATTATTCTGAGTGGGAATTCAGGGATTTGTTCCAGTGAATTTTGCGGTTGCCCATGTTAGGAAATGCAAACTGAAAAAAATAAACTGAGGAGAGGATACAAGTCTGAATTTAATAAATATGTATCCTCTCAGCGGAAATACTTTCTAACAGAGATCTGAATCAGTTCCTTAGGAGCCTGGTTTCCGTGGAAAGACAAGATACAAAATAAATCAAGAGTCCATCATGTTGCCAGTCTAATTCCCCCCCCCCGATGGATTGGGCTACAATTCCCAACGTCTCCAGCTAACAGGCCGACATACTTAGAGGGCACCATTTTTTGTAATCACTGTAGCCATGATCTGTAGAAAGGCCATTCCAAAGACGCCAAGAGAAGTGGGGAAAGGCTTCCTCAGGATGACGGTGGCCCTGCTCCAGCCCTCCAGCTATGAAAACAGAAGTGTCAAACTTAAGAGTAAGTCCTGGGAACTGGGCTGGGGGTTGCCTGCCCCAAAGAGGTCAGCAAACTTTCACTCATGTTTCAGGGTTTAATTATTTATTGGCCCCTTTCTCTCCTCCCTGTTGAGCACTGAAGTGGGATTAACTAATGCTCTCTTGATGAAGCGAAGGGACAGGGCCGGGCGCCAGAAGCAGAACTGAAGCAATCAGCAGCCTGTTGTCCCAGGTGCTGCCCGAGTTCAAATTTCTGCACCGGCAAAATAAAGCATTATTTCCTTAGATTAATGGTCCTGTTCCTCCCTCTTTCTCCCCCGCCCCTGTTCCCAAAGAGAGCAACACGATTGCACCCCTTCCTCCCTTGCCACGGGATTAGGCGTATCCTGCCCCTTGCTTCCCATCTACGTGCGTGCATGAGCGCGAGAGAGAATGATGTGATACGTCAAGCTCGTGGGACAGTGGACTTATTTAGTGAGCCCATCTCATTCGGGAATCCATCGCCCCAATTCTCTGCCCTCCAACTGCACTTTTACCTCAGACAATTTACAGAAAGGAGCCCAGGGAGCTTTGCTCAGTGAATGAGAACTTGGCTTCACACGGACTTCGCTTGACTTTGTTCAAGAGACTGGGCCCTTGATGCTCTTCTGTACAGTCTGTACTCTAAAAAAGTATAATTCCACGTGGATGGTGGCAGGCTTGGCACGACCCAGCTAGAGTTTGATCAGAGCACAGAACTGCTTGGACGGCGCCCAGAGTCCCTTCTTTGTCTACAGTTCAGATCAGGAAAAGGCCTTTCGTCTGTGCTCTAGCTGCAGCCTTCCAGATGTTGGGACTGAGGGCACTAAACTGAGGAACGCTGCCATTTAGCCCAGTGATGAAGCTCTGAAATCAGTGGCACCAGCAGTGCTATCCTTTCCTGGCTACCTTTTTTTTTTTTTACCTTTTCTTCTTCAAGGAGAAAATCCTTGATTTTGGATTGGAAAATGGAGAAAAGAGGCACAAAGAGGGAGAAGAGACAGAAAATGAGATAATCACAAATGGTAGTGATAGGTAGATAGTTACCTTTATTCGAAGCTGAGGTAAAATTGGATTCTGGTTCTATAAAGGTGGATGATTCCTCCTCTGGTTGTCCCTTTCCTTCATAATCAGGGCAACCCCTGCTGGTCTAGCCAGCATTTGGCTGTTACCCACTTATGTACCACCATATAATTAAAACAAGCACACATGTGTATAGACTTTACATTTGTTGATTGTGCAAGGAAGAATGGATGTACAACTTGTAATCCAATAGCTTTTCCCCTGCCCATGTGTTATAAATTACAAATTATTTTGCAAGCCTGGTAAAGGGCAGTATAAAGACCTTTTAAATAAAATACGTTATTGCCTTTGATTTCCCATGCTCTCATGCAGTACTCAGAACTAGTTAAGAGAGATCTGCAATTTCCTTCCTTCAGCCTAAGGAGGAAGCTATGAGGCCCTGCAGTGACCGAAAGTTTTTGTCTAAAACTCCGGACAGCCACTTAACAGATGCTATTTTTCATAATACAAATTTGGCTTTTCACATGCAGGCATCTCATGTTTGTTTTGTCCTAATGACTAAAGGGGAAAACCTTTAGGTCAAAATAAATACAAATGCATTTTTCTTATAAAATAATCCTAATACATTATTTGTTTTTGCCATAGGAAAAATGCCATTCCCATTCTATGTGCACATGCAATGCTTCGGAATGGGGCCTGGGCTCAGCAAGTTTCTGCCAAAGAGATGGGCACCCTTCTTCCTGCTGACAAAGGAACAACCTTGACTGATTGCCCCAAGAGCAGAAGGACTAAGACTGTGGCAAGAGAAACTAGCGCTTGAGTCCAAATTGAATCCATTTTCTTCCCCTCCCTACTTAGTGAAACTTTCATTAAGACTCTGAAACTGACAGATTCAGTCTGTTGTATCCCATGATTGTGTCGTCTATGGGTCTAAAATGGCTGCCTGGTCATTTCTCAAAAATAAGTTAGTTTTTTAAAAAATGTCAGTTGCTTTCAGGAGGAACAGATGTGAGTAGGATCAGCTGAAGGAAAGAGAGAGACTTCTAATTTTATATATAAAGTCCATGGTCACTGCTCACTTGGGCAGGAGAAGAGGGCATCTTCATAACCCAAAGGGTGGGCAGGACTAGCAGCTGGGAGAGTGTGTGTGTGGGAACCCAAACTCAGGAAACTAGATGGATTTACAGGGCTACTATCTAAATCCCCCCTCACAAAAGATGCCTGTTCAGTGGGAACAGGATTCAGCTGCATTTGTTTGGCCAGTAGAGCTGGGTGGATTAGGGACAATTGGTTCAGCCCTGACAGAAAATATCAGGAATGCTAAACAATAAAACAGCCTCCAGTTGTTATGGGCTTGCAGGAAAGCTCTCCCCACCCTAGGCTCCACATGTGCCTCTAGTTAAGAGTTTTTTCTTTCTAAAAGCAGGACTGCATTCAGTCTTTTGGGTTTACTTATTATTTTATAGAGTATGGGGCTGTCCCACTAACCATTCAATGGTCAGCCTCCAATAAATTAGTGTATTCCTTTGTGAAGGATGGAAAAAAAGCTGTTGCTTTAATATCTGTTGGTTTTTAAGAGTAGGTACAAAATTATGAAAATGTTGCCCAAATAACAAGACTTACATTATCAGCCAAAATAATACATTTATTAGGTTAGTGCTAATAATGCTATTTTAAATATAATAGTGTGTTCTGTATTCAGAAGTTTTGCAAATATTAAATATTCAACAAATACAAATAGTTTTTGGACTTCCTGCTTTGTAATCATAAACTCTTTTGCCCAGATAGGCTCTGATCCAATTTTGGGAATAAGAAGGAGCAGAAATCCCCCCTTTTGCTTTGTAATCATAAACTTTCTTGGTTACTTATATTTACGCTGCGGCCTTGTTTCCACAACCCTAATCATTAAACCAATGAGACCTCCTTGCAAGGGTTTTCAGGAGGCCACTATCTTATTAACTACATCAAAGATTGTCATTTGCAGAAGGCAGGGTCTCCATCCCTTCCACTGGGAAGTGCCTGATATCCCTTGAGTCCTTCCATCAGGTTATCATTTTTGGTTGGATTGATTAGATGCTATCAAGTCATTTTTGACGGCTAGTGACCACATAGATGGATTTTTTACATGAAGATTTATTCCTAACCTGTTATTTCATGTTGCCCAATAGGGCACTCATTGTTGTTATTATTGTAATTGAATCCATCCATCTTGCATCATTTTGTTGTTCAATCACTCAGTCATGTCCAACTCTTTGTGCCCCCATGGCCTGCAGCACACCAGGCCTCCCTGTCCTGCACTGCCTCCCAGAGTCCACCCAAATCCACATCCATCATGTCTATGATCCTATCTAACCATCTCATCATCTGCTATCTCCTTCTCCTTTTGCAATGAGTCTTCTCTTTGCATTATGTGGCCAAAGTATTTGAGCTTCAACTTCAGTATCTGTCCTTCCAATGAACGATCAGGGTTAATTTCCTTTAAGATTTATTGGTTTGATCTCCTTGCAGTCTAAGGACCTCTCAAGAGTCTTCTCCAGCACCACAATCTGAATGCATTAATCCTTCAGCGTTCAGCTTTCCTTATGGTCCAGCTTTCATGTAGCTTTGACTATATGGACCTTTGTTAGCAAGGTGATGTCTCTGCTTTTTAATATGTTATCTAGGTTTGCCATAGCTTTCCTTCTTGACCAGCATGCAGGTTTCTGAGGAGACAGGTAAGGTGTCTGGTACTCTCATCTTTTTAATAATTTGCCACAATTTATTGTGATCCACACAATCAAAGGCTTTAGCGTAGTCAATGAAGCAGAAATAAATGTTTTTCTGGAACTCCCTTGTTTTCTCCATGATCCAGCAATTGTTGACAATTTGATCTCTAGTTCCTCTGCCTCTTTGAAACCCATCTTGTACATCTGGTAGTTCTCGGTTCACATACTGCTGAAGCCTAGCTTGTAGTATTTTGAGCATAACTTTGCTAGCATGTGAAATGAATGCAATTGTATGGAACACTCTTTCGCATTGCCCTTCTTTGAGATTGGAATGTAAACTGATCTTTTACTTATGACCACTTGTTTTTTCCAAATTTGCTGGCATATTGAGTGCAGCACTTTCACAGCATCACCTTTTAGGATTTTAAAGAATTTAGTAATTCACCTCTTAATTTTTTTTGCTTCTGTTAGATCCCTACCATTTTTGTCCTTTATCATGCCAATCTTTGCATAAAAACATTCCCTTGATATCTCTAGTCTTTCCCAGTCTATTTTTCTCCATTTGTTTGCACTGATCATTTAAGAAGGCCTTCTTATAGCTCCTTCCTATTCTCTGGAAATCTGCAATCTGTTCGGTATATCTTTTCCTTTCTCACTTGTATTTCACTTCTTTCCTCAGCTATTTATTTGTAAAGCCTCATCAGACAGCCACTTTGTTTTCTTGCATTTATGTGCCTTTGGGAAGGTTTTAGTAGCTACCTCCTGTACAGTGTTATGCACTCCGTCCATTGTTCTTCAGGCACTGTTTACCAAATATAATCCTTTAAATCTATTCACCACCTCCACTGTATATTCATAAGGGATATGATTTAAGGTCAACGGGGATCACAGAAGTGTCTTCAGACAACGCTGGCTCTGGCTATGAATCGGAGATGAGCACTACCCCCTAAAATCCGACATGACTGAAAGGAGAAACCCTTACCTTTTTTAATTATATCTGTAGGTACTATCCCATAAGGTAAGACAGAAATCCCTTTGGGACAAGAGGAAGAAGTGCCCGATTTTTCAGAGCAAATCTTCGAAGTCAAGTACCAGAAAGAAATCCTCCGGCCGCTAGAGGACACTAATTGAAGTTTTCGATACTATTTCGAGAACGACGACGCGCCTTTTCCTCCTTTACGTCATGTTCCCCATTACGCTTGATATTGAAATTGAAAGCGCGCAAGGGAATTGGGGCGCGGTATGTCTGCGCCTGCGCACTGAGACCGGCAGGTGGCGAGTGTTGTTCGGTGATAGAGGCGGCAAGATGGCGGCGCCCGGAGGCTCCGCTACCGCCTCAGTGTTGAAGGGGTTAATTCAGCAATTCACCGCCATCACGGGTGAGGCGCGCGAAAACACGGAATAAACTCAGGAGGCTTGAGTCCGTTGCAGCTAAATGTGGGAAGGGGCAGGTGCCGCGGGGATCGAAACAGTGTCTTCAAGGGAGTTGGCGGGAGATAAAAGGGAAGGGGCTCCGGTAGGCCGGCGTGGGGATGGGAGAGAAGAAGGAAGCTAATGTGGCACCGAAAATTAAATATAATGGAGAGAGCCGAAAAAGAGAGAAGTTCGAGGAGGTAATGCTGAGAAAGAACTATGGGGAAATTCCTTTGTGGAGGCGGGAGAGAAGTAAGATGAGCTTTCATTCGCTTCGGGCACCGCAGTGTGACATTTTTCAGGAAGAGTTAGACTTGTGGTTTGATTGTTGTTTTTATGGTAGACGAGTAAATGGGTTGTAGTTCTGTCCCTCGAAATGCCAGCTCATTTCATTTCTAAACTGCATGAGAGGAAAACTGTCCTCTTCCGTAGTGCCTTGGTTTCTGTGATGTAAATTTAAACAATTCGACTATTCAGAGGGAATAGTTATCAGTAGAGGCAATAAATGCATAGGGCCAAATTCCATTTCAAAGAACTGATGTGAACGTTCTAACCATGGGCATTCATATTGTAAAGGTAGAATATTTCCAAGATGTCTTTATGCTTCTGTTAAATGTCCATTCTAACTATATGAAGGTCCCAAAGCATGAGAATAATTAGAAAACAAAGGTTAAAGTGGGGATAAATAGTTGTCTTGAAGGATTCAGGAGGAAGCATAATATTTAGTATTCTGTTTTTGTTCTTGTTCAGTCACTAAGTCGTGTCCAACTCTTTGCAACCCCTTGAATTACAGCACACCAGGCCTCCCTGTCCTCCACTGTCTCCCAGAGTTTGCTCAAATCCATGCCTACCCCATCTCATCTAACCATCTCATCCTCTGCCACCCCCTATTCCTTTTGCCTTCAATCTTTCCCAGCATCACAGTATTTTCCAATGATTCTGTTTTAACAGTAGCCAATCCATGCCAAATGTCTAATCCATTCTAGAATGAAAAACAGAACATGACTGATTATCCTTTCTTATTTGCTGTTTAATCAAAAGGTAGTGCCTCTGGAAAAAAGAGATGGACAAATGCCTGAGGGAGATACCTAATCTTTCTTAAAGCCTGTTCAGTTTATTAAAAATGCAGCATGATGCTTGCCAAAAACATATTTTCTTGACTGAATTCATGAGTGCAAGTAATGTTCAAAATCAGTAAATTTTACTGAATTCTTGAACCAAGAATTGGTTCAAGATTGGAGTGAATTCAGAATCCAGTCCAGTTCCTAATATTTTTGTTGGACTAGAAAACATTATTTGTAGTCAGTGTCAACCAAAAAGCCATCCTTGCTGGGGATGGTGAGGCTTATATGAGATATTCAACACACATCTAAACTTATGAGATTGGAGAAACAATATGGAAAGCCTCATTCATATAAGCTTTTCCTTGTATTTATTTATAATATTTATATGCCACCAATCTCTGGAGTGACTCTAGAAAAATAGTAACAGTATAATATAAATGAAATAGCAAGATGAAAGGAGAGGAAGCAAGAAGCACATGGCAGGGGTGGAATTGATTAATCCAACAATCACCTCCATGTTGACAAACCCCCAAAGAGATTCCAAACTATCTTTCAGAGCCAGGTCTTCAGGCTCTTTCTGAAGGCCCAAAGGGAAGAAGTAGATCTCACCTCTGGGGATATGGTGTTCCAAAGTACAAGAGTCAGTTCAGAAAAGATTCTTCTCCTGGAGCCCCACCTAAAATTCCTTGACTGATGGGGTCCGCAGCATGCCTCTTCTGCCAGCCCAGGTAGAATAGACTAGTCCCATTGGGGTGTGGCAGTTCCAAAGATAACCTGGACCCACACCATTAAGGGCTCTAAAGGTGAGAACCAACACTTTGAATTGCAGCCAGAAACAAACTGACAACTAGTGCAGGTCATGGAATAGTTGTGTTACATGTGCCATCTTGGCTGCCCCAAGAATTGTTTGCGTGGCTGCATTTTGCACCAGTTGTAGCTTCTGAATGCTCTTCAAGGGTAGCTCCAAATAGAGCATGTTGCAGTAATCCAAAAAAGACATGACTAGGGCACAAGTGACAGAGTGCAAAGACTCTCAATCCAGGAAAGGGCACAACTGGTGCACAACATGAAATTGCATCAAGTACTTCCTAGATGTGATTGCCACTTTAAGCAAGAGGCATGAGTCCAGAACTCCCAAATTGTGCACTGGGTCTGACTGGGGCAGTGCTACCTCATCTGGATTTAAAGAAGATAAAGTCCTAGATCCTGAAAGTCCTGGCACCTAGAGCCACTCAGTCTTGCCAGGGGTCAGTCAAAGCCTATTGTCCCCAATCAGACTCTCATAACCTGCAGGTACCTAGAGAGGGCAGCAGCAACATCACTTGGATCAGCAGGAATGGAGATGTAAATTTGAGTATCATCAATGTACTGGCGGTACCTCATCCAATGGCAGTGGATGATTTCACCCAGTGGCTTCATGTAGATGTTAAAAAGAAGTGAAGGAACTACCAAACCCTGTGGCACCTCACAAAGGAGTGGTTGAGGGCTGGATCTCTCATTTCCAGTCAACATCATTTGGAACTGGCTTTGGAGGAAAGAAGCAAACCAATACCACCCAGACCCAAGCCCTGTAGCTGGCCCAAAAGGATACCTTGAGAAGTCAAGGAGAGCAAGGATGAATGCTCTACCCCCAACATGCTCTTGACAGAGATCATCAACAAGTGAGATCAGTGCTGTTTCTGTCCTATAACCAGGCCTGAGACCAGACTGGAAGGGGTCCTGATAATCTGATTTATCCAAGACCCTCTGAAGCTGCCATTCAACCATTTTTCCACCATCTTATCTTAGAAAGGAATGTGGGAAACTGAACAAAAATTTTCCAGACATGATGGGTCAAATCATGGTACTGGAAATGCTATAATTCTAATTATTTTTATTTGCTGTAAATTTTTCTGTCCTGACTAATTGAAAGCTGAGATGGTATTTATACTTAGCTGAGAATAAGCTTCATTCGGCTTAGCAGACTCTGCTATTGAATAAGCTTGCATAGATTGCATTCTAAAGATTATATGGATAATTTAATTGGTGCTGTAAAATATATGACACATCAGCAACATCAAACCCTTTCAAGTTTGTAGCTCTTAGTATTTTAAGCAGATAGAGATACAACAGAATTTTCTCTTCCAGTAATGTATTATTGTTCTATCTGATATTTTATTGAAAAAGAAGTTTATCTTTTAGAGACTTTTATTTTACTTTTTGTTGCATCCAGCTCAGTTCTGTCTCAACATTGATTTCCCCAGAAGCTAAATGCAGAGCATCTTAATGAGAGAGAGCACTGTTTTGTTTTACAGTTTATTGCACAAAATTAAATTGTAGACACAAACATTTTAATTGGACTCTGCTCTTGAATCCTTAAATTGAAACAGTTATACCTCAGGGAACTGATATTCTCTTGAAAAGGGATATGGAACTTTTTAGATAGCCATGATAATATTGAACAATCCTTTATTTCAAAAATGTATTAATGTTAGTTTTTTTCACAAGCTGATCTTATCTTTTTGAAACTTTCTGATACAACAGCTTGAACTTCAGCTCCTAATCTTTATTCAACCTTTTACAGATTTGTTTAAATTACCAGAATTTAAAAAAAGTTGAGCCTCCTATGTATTGTATTTAAGTTGCCTCATTTATAGACATCTTGTAAATACAGAGTTCTTCATTATATAATGTAAATTATTAAATAAAACATGACTCTTCTTTTTCAAAGTATAATTTCTATCTGTTTTGTTCATACACATCTCTTCTGTAATCTTTGACCTTTTTTCAGCATTCCTTTTTCACTGCTTAAGGTAATTTTAAAAAAAGTGACAGTTTGCATTTAGTCTTAAAGGATTTTTAATCATAATGCTGATAACTAACAGGTCACACATCTCAGGAAAGAGAACACCAGTGTTACAGCTTCAAGAACTTGGAAAATCCTACCTAAACCATAATAGAAAAACATTACATACTTGGGAACTACTAGAAGATTTCAGGGCGATTTGATGCAGATTGGAGTTACTGAAAGAAACTGGATAGTGCAAAACTGCGAAGTGAAGGTCCAGTTAGACCATTTGATTTCATAAAATGGTCCAGACACATCAGCAACATCAAACCTCTTTAAATTTTAAGCAGATAGAGATACAACAGAATTTTCTCTTCCAGTAATGTACAATTGTTCTATCTGATATTTTATTGAAAAAGAAGGAAAGCCGTATGTCAAGAGGAAGGCTTTTTGCTTGTCCATACTATGTTACTGGTTGTCAGGAAAAGCAACATGAAATTTTCCAGATGCTTTAGACTGCAGATTTCATCAGCCAAAGGTAGCATAGCTCATGGCAAGAGATTGTGAAAGCTGTTGTCCAGCAACTGGAGGTTGCCATATAATCTACACTTCTTTTGGTAGTTGGACCAAAGGGAAGTAGAATCATAAGCCACAGTTTTTTCCCCAAACTATTGTCTGTACTCACTAGTGATTCTTTAACTGTACTGAGATCCTTTTTCATTCTTTAAGTATATGGCATGTAGCTTAAACCATGTCAGACTTTTGAAGGAAACTTTGTAGGAGAGTTTGATGGAAACTACTCAACCTTCTTGGGTGATTTTTTATTGCTTCAGAGTTCAAATGATATGAGGCATGCAAAAATTTCTATGGTGCTACAGATTTCATTAAAAGCCCTGTTGAATTCATTGAATTCT
>JANHZU010001762.1:206307-217897 GCA_032468055.1 Acrochordus granulatus
AAAAATAGCTTATTTAAATAATAATTTAAAAAATAACATAGGATCTGTCACTATGGTAATCTGATCTGTACAGTCAGACTGTGAGACTTCTAAATATTTTTCTAGGAAAAGACAAAAAAGTAGGTTTACAGCATCACGCTCGGAGGACTTGTCACAAGAATGTGTATCACAAATTGTTGTGGGCCAAAAATTGTTACAGGAATTTAAGGACCACTCCAATGTCTGGGATTAACTTTATTAAACTAGACTTTTTGCAAGATCTTGCCTTCTCTTCCTCCTTTTCCTCACTATAATTTTCATGATCCTCCAGTTAACACTGATGGGAAATATAGTCTAACTCCCGGGTTTCTTAATCTCTGCAACTTTTAAGATGTGTGGACTCCAAAGTTGGAGTTGGGGAAGACTGTCAAATTGGGAAGGCAGCCTAGATTGTACAAGATAAGAGCTGGGAGTGAAAATGATGGTGGGGTAGTGGGCACAACGTAAGGCAAACATGTGAGAGAAGCTTGAGGGAGGGGAGAAGAGTGTCTCAGCATATTCAGGTAACAATCACAAGATATGAAACAGATAAGATCTCTCAGATCAGAATATATTTTAGCTTTCCTTCTCCCTCTCTTGCATCTTTTTAAAGTCACGTGCAAGATTGAATTAAAATTATCTGTGGAAGATGACTATACACTATATATTTTTCAGATTTTTATTTTTTTATAAACATGCTTTAACCATATGCAGATGACGTACCTGAAGGTTCACACCCTCTCCAACTCTCTATAGGTGTAACATTCAGAGAAGCCCAAGGATTTTGGATTATTTTTACTGTGAAATCTCTCTGGAAATGATTTTTTTTTCTGTTTATAGTAATCTCACCGAAACCTCCCTACCCCCATATACCGACTAATCAGTATAGTCGATTCTGGCTATTGGGAAAAGATGGTCTAGGAAAATGGCTAGGAGAATCAAATGTAAGCCTGTGAGAGAGATACTGTTGAGATATTGGCGATGGTCAGTCCTCCCCATTCTGCTCACTTTAAAAAAAACAAGAACAATAGCAGAGGTTTTCCCTCAGGCTCTGTCTCACCCAACAATGTTTGGAGGAGCCAAACTGTCTGTGCATGTTATCAGGATGTGTGGAAGGTTATCCACATTGGCCTCAGCTCCCTTCCCGTATCATCCAGCAACAAGTCTTTCATTTCAATGCTCCGTGCATTATTTTGCTCTGCAAGATGGAATGGATTGGTTCGACCTTGGGAAGAAAACATTTAGGCCATGACAATACTGTAGCTAATCTTTCTAAGCTAGCTACTAGAAATACCTTCTGGAGTCTCTAATATGCTCTGGGTTACCCTGATCTATTAGCCATTATCTCCTGACCCTGATGCAAGCAAGACTGGAACAATTGGGAAGGGATGATGAGCCAGGAAGGCACACCAGTTGATCAAGGAAAGCTCAGGGTCCAAGAAGGATTAATTAATGGACAGTAGCCACCTCCCAAGACAATTTTCCATGCTGAACGGGTCTGTTGAAACCCCTGATTAAAAATCTCCTTCCAATGAAGTTGCATCCAAACAAATTCACATTCCAAAGCAAGCACAGCCTTACCCCTCCACCAAGCCAGAGCCTCCTCAGTGGAGTATCTTCCTTTCAGATAAAGCTCTCCATATCAATAGGCTCCCAGAGTGGGGGATTAGGTTTGGTACTCATCTCCAGGTAACTGTGGTCTTTGGGTTTTCTCTGTTCATATCCTGTTTTTCTGCAGGATCCTTTTTTTCCACTATGACATATCTCATCTTGTTTTGCTCCTTCTGTAGACTTAGAAGTTAAAATAACCAGAGCAGGGCCTGGTAAATATTGAAATCAGAGAGTTCCAGGAAATGGAATCCTCAAACCAGATCCAGAAGATGAAAAGCAAAGATGAAACCCAGTGTGGTATGGTGGTTAAGATGTTGGACTGCCGCCAGCAACACCCACATTCTATTCAATCTACACCAACAGAAGCTCACTGGGTGACTTTGGACCAGCCATTTTCTCTCACCCCAACTAGTTCCCAAGATGGTGGCTGTGGGGAATAGAGGAGAAGTGAATGCAGTGTAGACTGAAAAAAGACAGAAAATAAAAATTAACAAGTAAAATGCATGCATACCTCTGGAAAAAGAAGGCAGTGGCAAACCACTTTTGTAGCCTTGCCAAGAAAATCATTTAAATGATTAGGAGTCAAGCTTGGTTCAAAGACGAGCTACCTTGTTCTATAAAACAGATACTTTTAGCTGAAAAGAGTATGGAAGAAGCATGGAGAGGAAAATTTCCTTTTCTTTCTGCCTCTTCATGCTCTTGTAAATTCACAAATCATATTTAGATGATGCTAAAGAGCACATGCATTGACAAGGTGCTTCTGATGTGAATTAGCATGAAACACATAGGTTTAATAAATTATTAATTCACTAATAGGTTGCTGTTGTTATTTTGACACAACATGTTTGGGTTCAAATAGATGCCCTGAAACACACAATGCCACTATGTTTTCCATCATATATACATGTGTTGGCAGCTTTGCATGTCTATTTTTACTATAGTACTTGCAACTAACAGGTTACCACTATTCCCTTCTTCAGCAAAAATAAAAACAGATTAACTGATTACTGTTGGATGAGTTTGTGAATAAGCATTGTATTTTTTTTATGATTATTTTCTTAAATGAAGGATCAGGACAACTTCTGCCTCTTGGTTTGCTTATATTTCCCTAGTGCATATATTCCTGCTATTGACTTTTTCTATAGATATTGCTTTATTTAACTGTCCAGGAATCACCAGGCAAAGGACTTTACACTTTTCATACAAACTGCTCTTTTAAAATAGAATTTCAGGAGCCATGCTTTGATTCCATCTAATGTATAATTTCATGCCCTGAGTACCACTTTGGGGAAGCGAAACAGCTTCTAGCAGATTTCGCATTCACCCCCAAAGACCAAAGTCTCCCAGGTTTCTGAGAGGGAAGAGTCTTCGACTGCAGCAGCTGTCTGATGGAGGGACATGGATCCTAGGCTGGGGGGATGTAATTAGACAGAGAAATAACAGAGGCAGAGAAGCATATAATATGCTCATGTTCATCCCCAGGACTTGTTTGCTTCAGGAAGTTCCATCGTGTTAGGAAAGCGAAGGTCTTCCATCTTGCTCTTGGGCTGTCTTCTGAATTTAAGGGTGGCCTAGCCCCTCTGGTGCATTATGCATTCTGGCTAGTTGCCCCAGGGCCACCTGAATTTACAAAGCAAATCAACTTGCAGGCTATGTAAATGGTGTTCCTAGAAGCAGAGGCCAGCTTCATTTGCTCTGATCCCACAAAAAATGCTTCATGGCCAATCTGGGCCTGGCACTGGGAGATTGATCCAGCTTAAGGAGAGCTTTTATGATGATATGCAAACATTGCAGCAGCTTGGGCACTTCTCCTGAGATTGGCACTCAAGTAGCAAAGCCCTGAAATCTAAAAGGACAGAGAACTACAATACAGTAATCAAATCAAGCAGGAAAAAGGCAAAAATGGTGGGACTGAAGATGACAAGGGAGTGAATGGATCAAGGTCAAGTGACACAAAGGGCAAAGCTGGGCTCCAAAGAGAATTACAGTGGCAATCCTCAAAGGAGGACCAGACTTCCCACTATTTGGCTAAGTAACTAGGGTGGAAATCTCAAGTACTGTATATAAACTGATGAACATTGGAACGAGGCAACACCTCAGCAAATGCATATTCCTGAGCAAACATTTTTATGGAGTCTATAATTACTTTGAAATTAAGCACCTCTTACTCAGATTATGCAGGCATCAGGCTTGCTGCTCAGAAGCTCTGCTCTCTCTAGAATAGAAGCACTATTTAGGAAATGTTCCAGGCGAGCCCTGGAGTTCAGAGCCTTAGCTAGGCAAGCTCTGCTGGCAGGCAAGGCTGTGTCATCTTTAAAAGTAGGGTGATCTGCACACAGGAAGTACTGTGAGATACAGTCTGTGCTTTGTTATTGTTATCAGACATTTAGAGTACAGCTGTTTCAAGGGACTATCTGAGCTTGATCCTCTGCCAGTGCCGCTGGTAGGCCCACTTAACACAGATAATAGAAAGGCACAATGTCAGCAAACAAATTTTTAAACCTGCCTTCATTCTATTCTGCAATGCATTGTCCCCTTTTATCCATATCCAGGACAAAACAAAATGAACTTTTCAGTGTAGGCAATGCTATAGGATATAGCTACTCCAATTTCTGCTCTATACATTTGCAGCTGTTAGCAGTTTGCACCTATAGATCTAATCGAAGTTCAGTTCCACTTCTATATTTCCTGGAAGTTATGTTCATGGTTCTGAGAGCTTGTCAGTGAACAGCCCAAAATCATGTAGTGAACCGTAAACTAAGACTTATATTTTAACCACTATACTATCCTGGCTTTTCACAGTTCCTGAAGGGCACAAGCCTGCCTACCTCTAGATTACAATTTACTTTAGAGAAGTTGTGAGCAACCTGTGGGCCCCACCTTCCCATGTGTGGGTCTAGCACCCTGAGATCATGCCAAACATTGAGTGGCAGACAGCCCCATTTCAGCCATGTGATTTTGACAGGGTGAGTTTGGCCCATTTGTGGGGGTTGGGAATGGCAGTGATTTGCCTTTCAGAGGCTTAGTCATAGTCCCACCTTTAAATTCTCTCATATGCATACTCCAAATTAATTGGAAAATTTCAACCATACTGTATAGCTTTTTTTGCATCCAGAAATTTGGGAGACTGGTGCAGCCCCCAATCCTTCAAAAGTTGCCCACCCTTTCTGGAGCAGAATAATCCAAAAATGAGGAAGAATTTGAGAATTGACAAATTATTTATGAGGATGAGATACAGTCAAGAAGTAGGTGAAGCCAGGTGATCTTTGCATGGTTCCAAAAAACCTTAATATAAGTTCTTGTTTTGAAAGAAAAATCTAGAAGAAATAGCTTGAAGAATAAAATGGAAACTATTGCAGACAAAATGAATTACCTAGCTGATAGCTGAGGGATTCAGATGTATCCTTGTCCACTAGAATAAAGTACTGCACTAGAGTCTCCCCACACACAAAACTTTCTTGAAAATGGATCAGACCAACAAAATGGCTTGAATGTGAATTATTAGAAATATATCAATGGTTTTTATATCAGGACAACTTAGGTAAAGGCCCAGGCTGACCCAACAAAATTAAAGGCCAGGGATAGTCATTCTGAATCAAAGAAGCTTTTACATGATTAAGGGAACTCCATCTACAAATGTCTGGCTGAAGTCTGGCTTCAGGTCATGAGGCTATTCCATAATCTAAATTTAGCCATAATCTAAATTTCACTTCAAAACCAATATAATTCATCCTAGTTCTATCTAGGAAGAGCTGCCCCAAGCAGAAGAGCAAGAGGAATGATTTTGGCAGAGTGTTCTGACCCCTCACCCCCCACCTCCACCCATTTGCTCCAGCTCAAGATCTCCTGTGCTGGATATAGCAATAATCTGCTTGTCTGTCCTTAGCTGAGTGTCCCTGCCAGGGAGGCAGCTTGCTTGCAAATTGCTGATGTAATTAGCTGAGTTGGGTTGGGTTATCACTGCCAGCAAGACCATAAAGTGGCTGCAACCCTCATTAGAGTCCTTTAAAGGCTGTCATAAAAAAAACAGGCAAATGTGGAAGCCTGGAGTTAAGCAGCTCTAATCTTTTTTCTCCAGTCAACACTTCACTGCTGATTTGCTGGCCCTGTACCTACTGCTAGTGCTCCCTACTTGGGCTAATTGGACACCAAGGGTGGTGGATAACCCTTGAAGCCTTTTACAACCCAGCCCATGTTTCAGTCTCCTCTGCAGTGTCTCTCCATGCCACAAAACAGTTTTCTACATCTCTGCTTAAGACTACTACTTCTTCCATCCTCAACTACTTCAGAGAGTGGGTGTACTTGAATATGTTTGGAGAGGACTAGGGTAGGGAAGGCTTCTGTAAGATAAAGTTATGAGAGGCTCATTCACAATCTTAACACATGCTGTGAGTAGATGTTTCAAGTTTCCTGGGTTTAGGTAAGGTGAACTGAAGC
Source organism: Acrochordus granulatus (assembly GCA_032468055.1). Lineage (NCBI taxonomy): Eukaryota > Metazoa > Chordata > Lepidosauria > Squamata > Acrochordidae > Acrochordus > Acrochordus granulatus. Next base: position 212,374 of record JANHZU010001762.1, read on the forward strand.
ATACATTTTCTTTAAGAGAGTCTCACTTTGGTCAAAAGATCTTACTGTAGATACATAAAGCACATGCCACAGAATTATCTGAAAAAAATTAGGCTATTTACATATCAGCCCTATTCAGTAGACCAGACTAGGAAATCATCTCCATGGGAAGTCTAGAACTATCTTTATTGAGATTGGCTTTAAGAACCAAAATTTGCAAACTGGGCTGTGCTGGACCTCTTCCCCCTTCTTATAGTTCATTAAGGAGAGATCTTCTTGAGTTGCTTCCAAATGTTTCCTCATTCTAGACTTAAAGGATACGTCAGCCCCTCATGCCTAAATAATGGTTCCTGCATTTCTTTGACAAGGTGATCTTCCATACTTTCTGTATTACTTTACTGCCATGTCTGGCTGGTAAGCTTTTCTTAGTGTTCTGCAGAAATAGTAGACCCATCCACAGTTTATTATGAGGCAAAGGGAGAGGTTGCTAGAGGATGGGGAAAACGAGTTGCTTGAAATAGTAAGATTTCACCCCTGAAACCCTTGAAGTTCTGTGATATGTAAGATCCACAATATTAAAAGCAGAGCACATGGTTGAGCTTGTCTGGAATCTAAGTTGGGTCAGGCCTTTGGATTCCAAATTCCAAGACCGTAGGCTGAGTAACAAATTTTTAAAAATCTGTTCGAAAGGAGGGGCAGAATGTTCATATGTTATCAAGAAAACTGGATGGACATTTTGAAGAGAGTAAGGAAGGTAATCTTCACAGCAATATACAAAAAACATTTTTTTACTTCTAGGCAAAAGGAGATGGAAGAGATTTAGGTTCAGAGAAATGAGGATGATCAGAGAATATTTGGAAGCAGCTCAGTCAGACACTGCCCTGATTCACTGGAGTATAAGAAGAGAGAAAAGGGCCTTAACTAGCAAAATCCTGTTTATAAGTAATCTCAGTAACAGTAGTTTGAGCTTTTGTGTGGAGTTGATTTCCAGATTTAATCTGTCTAGCTGTGCTGACACTTGTCTCTGTAGTTATCAGTATAAGAGTATGATTCAAGGGCATCTTTATCTTTTTATTCTCAGTCTAACTTTTTCTAGAAAAACAGCAAAGTCCATTCAGAATGAACAGGTCATGAAGCATTCTGCTGATTAGTCCTTGGGAGAGGTGGGGTTTTAATACTTTTTTTTTTAAATTAACACTTTGGTGTAACTATTTTCCTCCCAATCTTTTGCAAGTAAATTGGATTAGGTTGGCATGTTTGGATGGGTATCAGTGAGATGAATTTCTGTTGAAAAATTTAATGTTTTTGCTCTTTGCATTCAAAGAAGAGGAGTTCTGAGGATGAGAAAATGCAGAATAAGAAAATTTAGCCTAAATTGATAAATATTTGGTGAAATATGATTGTTGAGATAGGGAACTGTTTTCCTAATCTGGTTTCTTCAAATGACCAGAGATAGCAGAATTTCTTGAGTGCAGATGGGCTATTTTTTCCTCCTGAAAAAGAGGAACACACTGCATATATATAAAAGATAAAAAAGGAAACTGATTCCAATCATATTTATGCCAATTCATAATTATTGTAATTTAGGTAAAATACAATACACTTCACCATAGTGTGAAAAGTTGTTGAATTACTGTGAACCTGCTCAGTTTGGCACCTAGGTGCTAACTGGCAATTTAGCAGATGAGTAAAATCCTTGCTGGAAGACAACTCTCTGTATAGTGGCAATGTGGAGAAGTATGATGATATTAGAATTAATCTTGGGCAGAAAATATTGGCTTGAAGCTGATAACCATCATCTGGGAAAGGATCATAGCTCGGTGATAGATAATAAGATTTGCATGCATTGAAATATCTATGTTTTAGGTTGGACTTCACTGAAGATAAAGGGGTATGGTGGTTTAGTGGTTAAGATGCTGGGCTTGTCAGCCAGAAGGCTGGCAGCCTCAAGTTCAAGACCCAAGTGCTGCATTATAGGGTGAGCTCCCATTATTTGCCCCACCTACTGCCAACTCAACAGTTCTAAAGCATATAAAAATGAAGGTAGATAAAGTCAGTGGGAAAGGTAATAGCATTCCATGCCCCTTGGCATATAGTCATGCTGGCCACATGACTAAAGAAGCATCTTTGGACAAACTGGGTGTGAATTGGTGATGAGCACTGCTTTCTAGAGTCAGACAGGATTGCAGGGAAAACCTTTGCCTGTCACTGAAGATAATATTGAAAGCAATTGTTTGATTTGAGATCAGACAATTTCTTATGTTTCATCTTGACTGTGCATGACATGAAATTAGCAGCTGATACATTAAGGATACATGATCCCAAATGCAGGCATAAATATTGGAATGCAACCCAGAGTTTCTTTTCCCTCAGCCTTTATTCAGCTGTTCCAAACTGGAGATGCGCACTCCTGACATAAATTATGTTTTTTTTTAATTTTGTTGTGTTTTATATGATCTTCATCCAATCTCTCCAAACATGTCCCAGTTTAACCAGTGATATAGAGTACCAATTAATAATGGCATCCTCTCTGATACCAGAGGACCAAGCCTAGGAAGGCTCTTGACTCAGTATCAAGCTCTCTATTCCCAGCAGCATCTAAACTGCAAGGAAATAGCCTGAAATTGTTTTCCCTGTGGCTCCCTGGGGTGCTGCTTTGTCTCTGTCTTGAAACTTTGGAGGGTCTTAAGAAGAATCAGAAGCTGTCAGAAGTGGATTGTATAGTCCACTTGTTTAATACCCCATCCCAATTAAAGTGTATGTGTGCAATTTTATTAAGGTTGCTCAGAACAATTGGGATATTAAAAGCAGATCAGATAATTTAATATCCTTGACACTTTCAAGAAAGTTTAGTGTTCTTGCAACTATTCTAAATAAATTTATTAGAGCCATACTGATGTTTCCAAAAACTATCAAAAATGCTTCATACATATAAAGACCGATATAGTCTTATTGGATGCTACAGCATAGTTTCTTATGAACTTTTGGCTAAAGTTAATCTCTGTAGGTTTGGCTCCTTTTACTACTTTATCATTTATGTCATCAAGGCTTAAGAAACCTCTAAATAAAATTCATTTATTGGACTTCCCTATGGAAAGTCTATGCTCGTTAGGTTTTGTCAATGCAAGAACTGCCCTCACACAACAAGTTTAGGATGTAGATCTTTAAACAAATTTAAGCAAGGTGTCACACTCTATTATTTATCAGATTCTTCCAAAAGGATTTGCTCCAGCCTCTTAATTATCATCCAAACATTTCATAAAGCCTTCACTTCAGCCAGACTGGATGCATTGCCCTCAGTAGTCCTTTTTGGACATTTTAAAGGTACTCCTATGTCTCTTTGATTATAACCAGGTGGTGATGGCTCAATAGAAACCCAAAGCCATATGCAACTATGCTGCTCTGTTTATAAAGACTCTAGACAGACCTTCATTTATCCAATCCTGAAATTTCCAGGCTGGGAGTGTGATTTTTACTTACTTTACTTCTTTTGGATGAGTTAAAAATATCCTCTTAAGTCTCCCAGTTTTGTGCTGTTATCTGTATGATACATTGAACTTTAATTATGTTTGAATAGTCATTTATTAAACAATATTTATTATACTATTTTATTATATATGTTCTTACTTTAAAATCCTATTTTATTTGTTTTTTTGTTTTATATTTGTATATGTATGTAACAGTTCTACTATAAGTTATTTTACTGTATCTGACCTTATTACTATAATAAACTGATTTGATTAATTCATTTGGTTTATTTGATTTGAAACTTTGGAGGGGCTTGAGAAAAATCAGAAGTCTGGCTAGTTTTGTATAGTCCAATCATTTAATGTCCCCCCAACCGAAGTGCTCGTGTACAATTTTAATAAAGCTGCTCAGATCATTTGGTATATAAAAACAGATCATATATAAGACAAATATTGAAAAATAAGAAGTGCATAATAACATAGAACGCAAATATAGTTTTCCTGTTTCAAAGTAGTCATTAGCATCCAGAATGCTGGAGATGCTCTCTTTTATTTTTCTTGAAAAAATACCTACCAGAGTTACTCTCTTTTGAGATTAATCCTCCAGCATCAAACTACATTTTATACACAGTTCATTACAGGTAGCAGATGTAACCTCCTCCTCCTCCAAAAAAATCCCCCAAATGAAGCATTTTAAGTAAAAAGGGTAGGCTTAACTCTCTCTCTCTCTTGTCATTTCTTTCCCTGAAAATACTCCTGCTCTCTCCACTTCTTTGAGGTTCCAAGTTCACAATTGCTCTGCTAACTATATCTCTGGAATTCTGTAGGCAAAACAACTGGAATGCAGGTTGAGTTGCCAAGGGAGAAAGAATGAAATTCACTCATAATCTAGTTCACATTTTGGCTTTAAGCTGCAATATGACTGATTTGGTTTTCACTTATCTTACTGATTGACCTCATCTTTATAGTTTATAACTGATTATTTAAACAGAAAATTCAACAAACCATGAATTTTATTCAACAAACCATGGCTAAGCACAGTATGTGAACTTAATCTTGCTCTCTCCCTCAGTAAGATTAACCCGTTATGTGTACTAGCAGTTATAATGCAGGATTTGGCAGTCAAAAGTTCAAATAACTTTTAAAATTTGAAATAGAGACGAATGAGCAGCTGTAATTAAGAATTTTGAAGGTTTTATGTTCCTGCTTCTCGAAATAAATTTGGCTTATTCATAAATCTTTATGTATAAAGGTTTTTCCTCTTTAAGATCCACGAATATTCTTTTCAATCTGGACCATTATTTTTGTTTTCTTAAGTGATACAGAGGTTAAAGCCCAATTTACCTTAATTGATAAAGAGGTTAAAATTGTACACAAAAATGTTCTAGGTGGACCCAAACTTGGATTACCATAAATCCTCAGACAATGGCCTCTGTGAGATATCACTGACATTTAAGAGTATTGTCTGTTTGCCTATAATTGCTATACATATCCAAGATACATATATATGACATCAGTGGAGGTGTGAGTGGATGAATTGTTTCTGGTAACTTCTTTAGTTACTCTTTTGCGCAGGCCAACTGAAAGGCATTATTTTGCTGAAAGTAGCAGGATGGAACAATCACTTGAGAAAGGCTGTCTCACTGAAATATTGTGCCATGCCAAATGTCCTTAATCCATCAAGAGGGCAGATAATAATAGCAGGAAAAGAAATAACAGTAATGAGAATAAATTATACATTTATTCTGGAAAATATATATTAGTACCAGCAGCCCTGGAGCCTTCATACAAAGGTGATGTATCCTGTGCCAAGATGCTAAGGCTCAATTTATGGAACATACAAAGCCAAGATTTGTTCAGCCCTGAGATTCAGAATCCCCCCAGTGAGGCACCACCTTGCTGTGGTTGGGGGGGTTGTGTGCTCTAATGAAGATGAGAGCTCTGCCAGAGATTCAACCATACTGGACAGGTCTCATCAGAGGAGCCATACCGGCTCGGTCATCGCCCGGGTTAACAAGGACCGCGCTAGATGTTATTGGGGATCCTGGACATCTAGTGGAAAATGAGCTACAGGACTC